>JAGSMR010000389.1:0-32984 GCA_029286605.1 Sericinus montela
ACATTCATCATGTGACTACGTTGACGGTGTTCCATGCTATGGATAAGTCGAGAGAATACACAGAATATTAACCCCATTACTTACGAAGTCGTTTATAGAGAACCTTGGCCTTTTGCACAAAACACATTAGTCGAGCAAAACAGCCATTAATAGTAATTTTCAAGAAGCATCAACCTTAGAACTACATGCAGGTGCAAAAATACAAGTAAAAGAAGACAAGAAGATGTTACTACAGGAAGAGCAGCACATGCCATATTCAAATTTGAAAATATAGGATCTCTTGAAAACAGGCCTCCAAGAACAGATTTCAGAGTTCTACAAGAGAATGCAAAAAAGCTATAATAGAAAAAGAAAAGGACATTCACAATATTAAAGTTGGAGAAATTAGACTATAAACATACACAATTTGGTCTAGGACTTAAATCAAAACCTAAATATCACACCATAAGGTGATAAAGGTTAGAAGGAATGATTGCTATGATCTACAAAAAATGATAGTGCTACTGAGGGGCCTATAAGAACATCTAGCTTGAAGTAGATTGTATGAAGTTGGCCAACAGAAGGTGAAGAGAGTTCTTAATGCAAGAAACTTGGTAAGTGTAATTTGTGAAGAATGATAGATGATGAATGCATTGTTTTATTTAAATTTTTATTATTTTTTTCTATGCTATATGTTTATCTCGGTATGTTACTTTGTTATCATGGTTTCAACTGGAGTAATAGGTAGTGTATTTATATCTTCAACATTAACATTATTGAAACAGAGATAAGTATCTACTTCTAATAGCGTACAGTGAGGGCAGAGTTAGAAGTTTCAGGATTTAAACTATAACAACTTCAAGTGTAGTTTCAAGATTAAAGATTGGCTATCGTGACTTTTGGATTGGTTTTGTGAAGGCAATTCCCCAAATACTGGCGTACGTCGGTGCACTTGACGGCTGTCGCAGTTCCGGGGCCGGTGCGCGGCGGGAGGGGCAGCGCCCATCTCGACGGCGCAGCCAGCGCGTGGAGTGAGCAGGTCACAACCGACCCCTGTAGCTTAGTTGCTAGCGGACCCTGCCTTCGAAGCTAGGTTGATGATTTACATGCGCATACGAACCTCTGTCCGCCAGGAGTGTCTCTGAGAGGCATGACAGAGGAGAGCCCCACCTACCCTACCTATCTCGAAAAATACCAGATTAAATGAGCAACTGGTGACAAAGCGATCGACAATCCGCCTGAATGATCGCGAGAAGCCTGTAGAATCAATCCTGAAAATGGACTCTTTCAGGCTGTTTTTATGTATATACCAAACCACCGCGTTCAGCACTATAACACAATGAATAGTATCACTGAAACTCTAGGTGAGCCCAGTTCCGTGATATCAGTATCACTTGCAGTGATTAGCTCATTTTGTTTGGGCTAGCTCCTAACACCGGTTAAGATAATATACTCAGGTGATGTGAATGCATGTGAATAACAGGATATATCAGAGCACTTTTGTTACGTAACTGATATTCAGTTCCCAACCATGACATAATTAATATTCTAAATGATATGTAAACATTTAAAACGTTAAGATAATTGCACGTTCCTCGCCAGGTATCCGAGCTGTTGCGGCCACTGCATCGACCCCCACGTCCCGGCGTCACCAGGTCCAATTGGGAGCCCCTGATCTAGTCACTGAATGATGCGATGATATTGAAATTGAGCTGAAACTCTATCAAACTATGTCCTCTGAACTAAGAAATTTATATTTAATAATTTGTTGTATTGTGTTATATTTTATAATAATGGAAACTGACAGGTTTTAACTGCTTTTATTTCTTAACAATCTACGCAAACAACGATAAGCTCTGTCGCTACCTGTCACGTTGTCCCAAAATCTTCAAGAAAGGTGGGTCGGTAATCGTTCAGACTTCTGTCTACCTCTGTATTGGAGGAATATATGGGAATATGTTTCTAAAATAAAAAGTAGCTCACGATCCCACGTTACGCCACAAAAATTGAAGTTTTCACACAGTGCAAGTCCTGTTGAAATCGGTCTAGCCGTCTCAGAGATTAGCCGGAACAAACGGACAGACACCTGGAAACGTCTGACCGGATTTTGACGCTGAACTTACTGGCGGTAGCTGATGTTGTGTGGTGTAACTAAGGCCAGCATTATTTTAGAAACAATAATTAGGGTTTCGCGTGTTAACTACAAAACCGCGAGAAGAGCCGCAGGGGGCAAAGATTTAGTCGAAGGCTGTTACACAACCAAGCTTACTTACTTAGAGCGTTGCACCGACAAAAGCTTATGTTACTTGACTTATACATTATAATTTATATAACGTGTACACACATAACAGCTTGCAGTAGTCCACTGCTGACATAGGCTCTGCGTGCCGTAATCGCCACGCTTGGCAGGCAGATTGGCGATCGCACTACCAGACACCTCGCAACTCCAACCTAACATAACCTAACCTAACATTTGTACTTAGGACGGTATTATTCCTTGGGGCATATAGACTAAAGGGAATGTTAAAGAGTAACTCATTTTTTCATACATGTCTCGGGACTGTATTTAGGCCCATTCGTTATTTCTTATTCCATAACACAAGTGAGTTTTGTTACTACGCATGAGACATCGGTGCAATGTATGTGATTTTCAACCTATCAATGTATGTTTTACAAGGCTTGTTGGGTTAATGTTAAGAGAGCCTTGAGACATACTACAAATTCATACTTAATTATTCAATCCAATGTAACTAAGGGCTACTTATAATATGTGTCCAATGGTATTTCTTAACATAAGCCTAAAAAAAGAGATATTGTTTTGTCTAATTTTTCAGTGTTCATAGCTATTGCGTTAATTAATGTTTACATAGTTTTAATGGATAATTATAAACCATTGTTTTTAATATTTCATTTTAATATACTGAGGCTATTTATAAAAAACAGTATTTGTAATAAGATTTTATATAATAAATAATACTATCATAACATTGGTTTTAAAAGGGACGTTGTTTTGAAAGTTGTTCAGTGTTCGTTAAACGTCAATTGCAGTCATTAAGTTTTAATAGATAATTGTATAAATTAATAGTGAAACATTTAATTTTAAATTAATATTCGGTCTATTTATAAAATGGTACTTTAATAATATTTCTAATGTATATATATTATTTGAACATTGGCTTAAAGGATGTTGTATTGACAAACTAGCCGGGGGTTATTCGATGCTGCAACCATGTTTGATGTTAGACGCAACATACAATTAAAACTACATTTGTTTTCATATTTTAATTAATGTTGTTAGTATGGATCAATAAAACATTTATTGAAGTCTAAGTTTGATTTTTGATTTGTCTGACCCTTGGACAACAGTATTTGTGTATTTATTCATTGAATGAGAATTTAAATTCGTCTATCGACACAGAGTCTATTTCTAGCGGAGATAAAACAGGCGAAAGAAATTTTAATAATGTTGGAAATACAATGTTAACTATTTCCCTAGACACATTAGTCAGGCACGATCACCTCAGTTCTGGGTGTCATAGTAACGTATTTATTTATTTATTTGCTTGTATATGTACATACATTGGAGAAAAGAATATAAAATTCATTTGAAGTTCTTAAGAAATATTTACACACCTTGAAGAGTATATAGCAATTTGATTTTGTTGATATATACCATATTTCTATAAAGTATATTATAATGAAGCATATTATAAATTAACAATAATTCTTTTTCCAAATTAATTAATGAATTCTTTAGTTATTTAATTTTATTATTATTAATTAATATATCTTTCTAGTCAATGATTATACAACTGTCTGTATTAGAATAACATCTCCACAGATGCTGCGACGCGACCTACAGACATTGCGGGAAGTCAATCAGGTGCAAATGACTTCAGGACCTTTCTATGTGGCGATCCTTAGAGCGTATGTTCAACAGTGAACTTCTACAGCCCAGACTGTTATGATGACGATGATCATGATAAGACGTACATGTCACATGAGATATTATTGCAGTACACTGTTAGATGAAAGGTCATTTATTGAATGACAACTTGTTTATCGATTGGTCTACCATCTTTAGATGCTTATGTTTCTGTTTAAATATGTTGAGATTTTTGATGTTTTATACTTTAGTATTTTATTGATGAATATGATGACCTGTCATATACGCAAATCTATTTTTACCTAACATCACATGCACACCAGTGTACATATAGATATCACCAATCTCACTCACTTATTGTAGATTTTCGTGTATCTTTCAACATTCCGCATTATTGAAACAGAGATAATGTTGACGCTACGCATAAGATGCAGTGAGGGCAGAATTTAGAAGTTTTCTAAGTTTAAACTTCTCGCGCTTCAAGAAGTAGTTTTCAAGATTAAGATTGGCTATCGTGACTTTCTTGGATTGAAAACGCTGAAGGCACCTCAAATACTCTATGTACGTCGGTGCACTTGGACGACTCGCAGTTCCGGGGGCTGGTGCGCAGGAGGGGCAGCCGCCCACTCCCAGGACAGGCACAGCTGCGGCGTGGAGGGCAGGTCTGAAACTGACCCCGTAAGCTTAGTTGCTGACCCCGCCTTCGAAACTGAGGTTGATGATTCATGTGCATACGAATCACCTCCTACAGTGACTCATGAAATTGTCTCGAGGGGCGCTTGGAGGAAACCTACCTACCCTACCTATCTCCGAAAATGCCAGATTAAGGCCAGAGCAAACTGGTGACAAAGCGATCCGACAATGCGCCTGAATGATCGCGCGAGAGCCTGTAGAATCAATCCTGAAATGGACTTTCATAAAGGCTGTTTTTATGTATATACTCAAACTAACCGCGTTCGTAGCACTAGCACAATGAATAGTATCACTGAAATCAGTGGGGCGTTTACAGCGATATCAGTATCACTTACGGGATTAGCTCCATTTTGTTGGGCTGGCTCTAACACCGGTTAAGATAATATACTGCCAAAGATGTGAATGGATGTGAATAACTGGGATATATCAGAGCACTTTGTTACGTAACTGATATCTAGTTTCCTAACCATGACATAATTAATATTCTAAATGATATATAAGAAACATTTAAAACGTTAAGATAATTGCACGTTCCTCGCCAGGTAGCCAGGCTGCTGCGCCTGCTGCACGGACCCCCACGTCCTCGGCGTCACCGGGTCAATTGAGACTCTAATTAAAACTATATCCTTTCCGAACTAAGAAGTTACTAATAATTTGTTGTGATGACCTGTTATTTATATTTTATAATAAATGGAAACTGACATGTTTTAACTGTTTATTTCTTTAACAATCTACACTAAAACAATCTACCAAAATCGACGCAAAGTCGCTACCTACTACTGTATCACGTTGTCCCAAATCTTCGGTGAAAGGGTGGAATTCGGAAGGATTTAATCGTCTAGACTTCTGTCTACCTCTGTATTGGAGGAATATATGTGAATATGTTTCTAAAATAAAAAGTAGCCTACGATCCCACGTTTACGCCACAAAAAGTAAAGCTTTTCTGCCAGTGTAAGTCGTTGAAATCAGTCCTGGCCGTCAGAGATTAGCCGGAACAAACGGACAGACACCTGAAACGTCTCTGGACCGATTTGACGGAACTTTCACTGGCGGTAGCTGATGTTTATGTAAGATGCAACTAGGCTAGCATTATTTTTAGAAACGTAGTGGGTTTCTCGTTTAACTACAAAACCGCGAGAAGAGCCGCAGGGCAGCATTTTAGTCGAGGCTGTTACAGCTAAGCTTGCCGCCGTGCTGCCGATAAAGCTTATGTTACTTTCGACTTATACATTACACTTGTAACGTACACACATAACAGCGCATTGATCATAACTGGACATGGGCTCTCTAGCGTGCTGCGTAATCGCACGCTTGGCGGGCAGATTGGCGATCGCACTACCAGACACCTCGCAACCCCTAACCTAACAACCTAACCTAACGCATTTTGTACTTAGGACCGAGGATGTTGTTATTCCTTGGGGCATCTATGATGATATTATTCAGCAGGGCATATGGACTAAAGGAAATGTTAAAGAGTAAATCTACTTTTTCTACATGTCTCAGGACTGGTGTTGTGGCCATTCGTTATTTCTTATTCCACGCTTTAAGTGAGTTTGCTACTTACTTGCTGAGACATCAGTTACCCAATGTAACCAGCGATTTCAACCTATCAATGTATGTTTCTACGTATGTGTATTGTTGGGTTAATTAATGTAAAGAAGGCCTTGAGGACATAATTACAAATTCATACTTAATTATTCAATCCAAAATGTAATTCATTTGTAGCCATATCAATATAATATATAATAGCCAATCTTTAATCTTGAAACTTCATGAAGTTATTGCCTCAGTTTAAATCCTAGAAAACTTCTAACTCTCTCTGTCCTCACTGTACATATTAAGTATGGCTACTTATCTCTGTTTTAATAATGTTAATGTTGAAAGATACACGAAAACATAATAAGTATGAGATTGCGATATATGTACACACTGGTGGCCATGTGTGATAATATTGATAAAAATAGGTACAATTCTCGTATACTTATTGGGTCATATTCAATAATAAAATACTAAAAGTATAAAACATCAATCTCAATATATTTAAACGAAACATACATCCAAGATGGTAGACCAATCGATAAATGTTGTCATTCAATAAATGACCTTTCACTTTACAACAAAGTGTAATTGCAATATCTCATGTGACATGTATACTTATCAATAAGTCATCGTCATCATAACAGTCAACAAAGTCTACTGGCTGAACGCACGCCTCTCTAAGGATCCTTACATAGAAGGTCCTGTGTCATTCCACCCATCGACTTCCCTGCAAATGTTCTGCACAGGTCGTCGCGGCATCTTGCGGGAGACGTTAACCACAGACAGTTGTATAATCACATTGACTAAAGAAAGATATATTAATTAATAATAATACAAAGGTCGTGGTAAATAATTCATTAATTAATTCCAAAATTTATTTAATTAATTTATAATATACTTAATATAATATACTTCCATGAAATATGTATATATCAACAAAATCAAATTGCTATATACTCTTTCAAGGTGTAAATGACTTTTAAGAACTTCAAATAGAATTTTATATTCTTTTCTCAATGTATGTATATACAAACCAAATAAATAAATAAGCCGCGTTAATACCATGCTAGAATTGGTGATCATTGCCCGACTAATGTCTAGGAAATAGTTAATGTGTATTTTCCAACATTATTAAAATTTCCTTTTCGCCTGTTTATCTCAGCTAGAAATAGACTCTGTGTCCGATGGAGCAATTTAAATTCTCATTCAATGAATAAATACACAAATACTTTGTTGTCAAGGGTCAGACAAATCAAAATCAAACTTAGGGCTTCAAGAAATGTTTATTGGTATACTATTTCAACATTAATTAAAATATGAAAACAAATGTAGTTTTTTAATTGTATGTTGCGTCAACATCAAACATGGTTGCAGCATGAACAGCTAGTTTGTCATACAACATCCTTAAGCCAATGTTCAAATAATATTTTTACATTGAAATATTATTAAATACCATTTTATAAATAGGCCGAATATTAATTTTAAATTAAATGTTTCACTATTAATTTATACAATTATCTATTAAAACTTATTAAACTATAATTGACCGTTTAACTTGAACACTGAACATCTTTCAAAACAACGTCCTTTTAAAACCAATGTTAAGATAGTATTATTATATAAAAATCTTATTACAAATACTGTTTTTATAAATAACTCAATGTACTAAAATGAAATATTAAAAACAATGGATTTATAATTATCATTAAAACTATGTAAACATTAATTGACGCAATAGCTATGAACACTGAAAAATTAGACAAAACAATATCTGCTTTTGGAGGCTTATGTTAAAAATTAACATTGGACGCAATATAAATGGCCTTAGATTACATTGGATTGAATAATTAAGTATGAATTTGTAATTATCTCAAAGCTCTTAACATTAGTGTATAATACATACGTGAAACATACATTGATAGGTTGAAAATCACGCTACACACATTGCACCGATGTCTCATGCGTAAATGGCAAACTCGCATGACTATGGAATAGAAGTAACGAATACTCATTTACTAAATACTGATCCAGGGCTTGTATGAAAAATGGAGATTTACTCTTTAACATTTTCACACTAGTCTATATGCCCAAGAAATAATACCGTCCTAGTACAAATGTTAGAGTTTAAGTTTTTGAGACTGTCTGGTAGTGCGATCTCAACCAATCTTGCAAAACGTGTAATTACAACCGCGAGGAAGGCCTATGTCAACAGTGGACTACTGCAAGCTGTTATGTGTGTACGTTATATAAGTGTAATGTATAGAGTCGAAAGTAAGATAAGCTTTTGTCAGTGCAGCATCTAAGTAAGTAAGCTTAGTTGTGTAACAGCCTTCGACTAAATGCTGCCCCTGCGGCTCTTCTCGCGGTTTTTGTAGTTAACGCGAAACCTAATTATTGACTTTTACAATAATGCTAGCCTTGAATTTACACCTTACACCCAGCATCAGCTACCGCCAATGAAAGTTCCGTCAAAATCGGTCCAGACGTTTCCCAGGTGTCCTGTCCATTTGTTCCGGCTAATCTCTGAGACAGCTAGACCGATTTCAACGGGACTTTCCCGCAGCAAGCTTTCGATTTTATGTGGGATCGTAGGCTACTTTTATTTTAGAAACATATTCACATATATTCCTCAGCCACAGAGGTAGACAGAAGTCTGAACGTTCGTCCTTCGACCCACCTTTTCCACCGAAGATTTTTTGGGACAACGTGACAGGTAGCGACGAGCTTATCGTTGTTTTGCGTAGATTGTTAAAGGCAAAACAGTTAAAACGGCAACAGTTTCCATTTATTATAAAAATATAACACAATACAACAAATTATTAGTAAATTTCTTCGGAAAGGACATAGTTTTGATTAGAGTTTCAGCTCCAATTTCAATATAGCATCGTTCGTGACTAGATCCAGGGCTCCCAATTGGACTGGTGACGCCGAGGACGTGGGGGTCCGTGCAGTGGCGCAGCAGCTCGGATACCTGGCGAGAACGATGCGACATCTTAACGTTTTAAATGTTTATATATCATTTAGAATATTAATTATGTCATGGTTGGGAACTGAATATCAGTTACGTATAGTGCTCTGATATGTCTGTTATTCACATCCATTCCACATCTTTGCGTTATTATCTTAACCGATTTGTTGAGGAGCTAGCCCAAACAAATACTGAGCTAATCCTGCAAGTATTTGATATCCTGGAGACAGGCTCTACCGATTTCAGTGATACTATTCCATTGTGTTATAGTGCTACAGGCGATTTGGTTTCCATTAACATAAAAAACAGCCTATGAAAGTCCATTTCGGGATTGATTCTACGACTTCTCGCGATCATTCAGGCGGATTGTCGATCGCTTTGTCGCAGTTGCTCATTTTAATCTGGTATTTTCGAGATAGGTAGGGTAGGTAGGGCTCTCCCTCTATGCCTCTCAAGGGCCTCACGGACAGAGGATTCGTATGCACATGTAAATCATCCAACTAGCTTCGAGCGGGTCTTTAGCAACTAAGCTACGGGTCAGTTTGTGACCTGCTCCTCCCTTGCGGCTGCCTTGCGTCGAGATTGGGCGCCCTCCGCCGCGCACCAGCCCCGGAACTGCGACAGCCGTCAGGTGCACCGACATTACATAGAGTATTTAGAGGTGCCTTCACAAGCCATCCAAGAAAGTCTGATAGCCAATCTTTAATCTTGAAACTGCGAAGTTGTTATAAGTTTAAATCCTAGAAACTAACTCTGCCCTGCCTTACATCTTAGTAGCTTCTACTTAACTCTGTTTCAATAATGTTAATGTTGAAAGATACACACGAAAACGCATAATAAGTATGAGATTGCGATATCTATAACATACACTGGTGTGCATGTGATGTTAGTAAAAATAGGTGTAATTTGCATATATGACAGGTCATATTCAATAATAAAATACTAAAAAGTATAAAACATCAAAATCTCAATATATTTAAACAAGAAACATACATCCTAAAGATGAGGCGGGCAATCGATAAATGTTGTCATTCAATAAATGACTTTTCATCTAACAAAGTGTAATTACGATATCTCATGTGACTTTGTACTTCTTATCATGATCATCGTCATCATAACAGTTTAACAGAAGTCTACTGCTGAACATGCACTCTCCTAAGGATCTCGCCATAGAAAGGGTCCTGTGTCATTTTACCCATCGACTTCCACAATGTTCTGCAGGTCGTCGCAGCATCTTGCAGGAGACATTCTAATACAGACAGTTGTATAATCGTGACTAAGAAAGATATATTAATTAATAATAATACAAAATTAAATAAGTAAAGAATTCATTAATTAATTTAAAAATTCATTAGTTAATTTATATTATGTAATATAATACTTTTTATAGAAATATGTATATATATCAACAAAATCAAATTACTATATACTCTTTCAAGATTGTGTAAATATTTTTGAGAACTTCAAATAGAATTTTATATTCTTTTCTCCAATGTATGTACATATACAACAAATAAATAAATAAATACGTTAATATATGATACCTAGAACTGAGGCGGTCGTGCCCGACTAATGTCTAGGAAAAGGTTAATATTGTATTTCCAACATTATAAAATTTCTTTCGCCTGTTTATCTCCGCTAGAGATGAGCTCACAGCCATCGATAGACAATTTAAATTCTTATTCAATGAATAAATACACAAATACTGTTGTCAAGGGTCAGACAAATCAAAATCAAACTTAGACTTCAATAAATATTTATTGATTCATACCGCACAACATTAATTTAAATGTATGAAAACAAATGTGGTTTCTTAATTGTATGTTACATCTAACATCCAAACAAGTTTGTGGAATAACCCCAACTAGTTTGTCAATACAACATCCTTTTAAGCCAATGTTAAAATAATATTTTACATTAGAAATATTATTAAAAGTACCATTTTTATAAATAAATAAAGATATTAAATTTAAATTAAATGTTTCACTATTAATATATACAATTATCTATTAAAAAACTTAGTAAACTATAATTGACCGTTTAACTTGAACACTGAACATCTTTCAAAACAACGTCCCTTTTAAAACCAATGTTAGATAGTATTATTATATAGAAATCTTGTACAAAATATGACTTTATAAATAACCTCAGTATATTAAATTAAATATTAAAAACAATGGATTTATAATTATCTATTAAACTATACTTAAACATTAATTAACGCAATAGCTATAAGAACACTGAAAATTAGACAAAACAATATTATCTCTTTTGAAACATGTTAAAATACCATTGGACACATGGCCATAAATGGCCTTAGATTACATTGGTTAACGAATAATTAAGTATGAATTTGTAATTGTATCTCAGGCTCTCTTATTAATTAACCCAACAATACATGTAGAAACATACATTGATAGGTTGAAAATCACATACATGCACCGATGTCTCATGCGTAAGTAACAGAAACTCACTTGTGTTATGGAATAAGAAACAACTTGAATGGGCCACAAATACCCAGTCCAAGGACATGTAGAAAAAGTAGATTGCTCTTTAACATTTCCTTTAGTCTATATGCCCCAAGGAATAATATCATCATAGATTACCCCCAAGGAATAATACCGTCTAAGTACAAGTGTTAGGTTAGGTTGCGATGTGTCTGGTAGTGCGATCCTTGATCTGCCTGCCAAGCGTAGCGATTACGGCACTTGCGAGCCTATGTCCAGCAATGGACACACAAGCTGTTATGTGTGTACGTTATATAAGTGAAATGTATGATCAAGTAACATTTGCAACATAATAAAATAAAAATTCGTTCATACTTTAACATTTCACACACACACACACACACACACACACACACACACTTATGTCCCGCTGGCCCGAGTGGCTCCATGTCCCGCCATGTATCGCGTGCGCGTGTGCCGCAGGCGCGAAAGGAGGGCTGGTGGGTGGTGGTGAGGCGAGCCGAGCAACAGCCTGCTACCATCCATCGAGCGCGCGTGTCGCTGGCGCGCGCCGCGCCAGAATGCGGCTGAGACTTCGGTATTTTTGACGCCGGGCGGTCCGGCACACCCTACACTCTACTTCATGTCTTACTCCCTGCCTGGGCGCGGACCAGGAGTACAAGTTCACGGTCGACGTGGACGACGCGCCAACCATCACGACGACAGCGATTCCGAATGATTCCGATTCTAATACATTTTATTAGTTAGTTAGAGAATAAAGTGATTTTTTTTAGTAATTCTTTCTCCCGCCTAGAGTAACGCAACGATCAGCTTCTACAACACGATATCTCAGTCGTATAGGTTACTGTTTGAGCCGAAAGAGATGATATTTTACAGTTCTTAAATGTTTGTTCAAGGTGGACGCTAAAGCTACTGAACGGATTTTGATCCTGTTTCCCTTCTCCTATTAATCTTGTTTTCAACTTAGAAACTGACGCACGAATCTCAATGATTCCACCATCGGAACCTAAAATGGAGAAAATATTTGTTTGTGAATTGAAATCTATGAACAGTTTAGATGCGGTTTTCCAGTGCTACACGTGGCTTTCTGGAGCTTCTATAGTCTTATTTAAGAAGGCAATAGATTTAGTCCCCTCAAAGTGTTTATAGATGGCCAACGGCCGCTTCCATCGCTACATATGTTTTCTGTGTTAGTGGCATCAGGTGTATCCGCTGCCTCGCACCAAAGTCACCAATTCTTAGAGCTACTTTTTGTTTTGAAACATATTCCATTCGCCAATGCAGAGGCCAGACGTTAAATCCTTCCGATCCGCCTTTCACAGAGGTTTTGGGACAACGTGACAGGTAACGGAAAACTATCGTCGTTTTGTGGCCGTTGTTAAAGAAACAAAACAGTTAAAACATGTCAGTTTCCATTTTATTATAAAAATACTGCGCCAACACAACAAATTATTACTAAATTTCTTAGTTCGGATAGGACATAGTTTAATTCGGTTCAGCTCAATTTCAATATCGCATCGCATCGTTCGTGACTGATCCAGGGCTTCGGTGGACCTGTTGACGCCGAGACGGTAAGTCCGTGCAGTGGCGCAGCAACTCGGACACCTGGCGAGGAACGATGCCAAATATCTTAACGTTTTAAAAGTTTTTTGATGAAACATCTATAGCCGCACGTAAAACCGATTTCTGGCGTGGCGACGCATGCCGCGAAACTATACGAAGGTATACTAATTTACACCCTATTACCTGAGAAATAGGTTTATAATTAAACGCACACTGAAATCCCTTTTTTATATTTAATTAATTATATTCATATTATTCATATTGGTGACTATATAAGAAATTATATTAGATTTAATTTTTTTACATGAAAGGGTGCTGTTTCACCTAGTCAATAATATTTCAATAATTTTTAACGAATAACTACTACATAAAATTAAATTAAATTTTTAGATTAGTGTACATTGTTCATTGGATTAATCATATTAAAAGATTTGCCAATTTTGCAGAAAAATCTAAATACTCAGGAGCGCTCTTGTACTCTTGTTTGAGAATATCAAATCTTGCAGGTTGACAGATGTTTTAAAAATCGCCGAACTCTGAACGATTCTTGTAGAACAATATTATATGGCTTTATAGAAAGAGGTTATAAGTACTGGATTTTAAAGTTAAAAATTTAATATAATTGAGTCTAGTTTTTATAAAACAAAAAGGTATATAATAAAATATCATTACGACGTAAGGTACTGTTTTCTAAAATAAAAAAAAACACCATAAATTAACAGAAATACATGTTAAAAAAGTAAATTGTTTATAAGCGACGTCTGGAGGTTATATCAATAACTTATCATGTTATAACAACACCATGAATTTTAAGGTTTCAAATCGTTTCAGCTAGTTTTAGATTAAATGATTCCATTGTTGTTGGATTAATCATCGTATTAAGATTTACATAATTTTTGAAAAAAATCTAAAAGTATTAAATGTTAGAATAAAGTGACTTTTTAGTTCTTTCTCCTTGGAGTATCGCAACGATCCGCTTCTACAACGATGTCCCAGTAGTATAGGTTACTGTTTGAGCCGAAAAAGATGACATTTACAGTTCTTAAATGTTTGTTCAAGGTTGACGCTAAAGCTGAACGGATTTTGATCCTGTTTCCGTTCTTTCTAATGTCTTGTTTTTTCAATTTAGAAACTGACGCACGAATCTCAATGATTCCTGCGTCAGTTTTAAGTGGAACGTATTGCGGATGCGGTTTTCAAAGAAATGCTACACGCATGACTTCTAGACTTCTATAGTCTTACTTAAGAAAGGCAATACATTTAGTCCCTCAAAATCTGTTTATAACATAGATGGCCAACGAGCCGCCCCGGCATCGCACTATGTTTTTCTGTCGTAGTAACGTAAATTGTCGCTTCATATATTTCAAAGTCACCAATTCTTTAGAGAAAAACATTTTGAAAATGCTGAGTTACGTGTATTTTAACATACACTTTTAACTTGAAAATTACAAGCTCTTTTGTACAGCTGCTCATTTCTTAAGTTTCATTCTAAAGGAGTTTCCTTACGATTTGTACTGGCATCCCGGGCGTTGTTTCATCTTTGAAATGCCGTCGAGAAGCCCTCCACTAAACCCAACGGCTGCAGTAGCTGGACGGAGAAACATAGTGTTGACACCGAACACGTTATGATGTTTACTTTTTAATTAATTTTAATGTCATAGCCAAACATATAGAGCAATATTTCTTTATTTTTAATTTGTACACGTCACACATTAGCCGAAGCCGGTTTACAAACCCCACAACTGCCCTCTGGTTTTCATTACGTTGGCAACAGTGAAATTCATGCTAAGGATTTTTGAAACACTCATTGGTACTGCTACATGGTATGGAACTCGGGTCTCAAACTCGAAATTCAAACACCCCGGCTCAAACTCAGCTATCGTGACTTTTTAAGAACTTTTAAGGGAAGATAGTCGATCTATTCTAGTATATAGAGGTCATAGGAGAATGGACTAAATAGAAAATCCTTTCAGCCACCTTTCACCGAATAATTTTTGTAATAAAATCATAAGTTTAAAACCAAGCATTCTACTTGGGGATCGAAGTCGAATTCTTGCCTCGCACTCGATCACACAACTACTTAACAATCGTACTAATAATTTAAAAGTCATAATTTAAATATCACGTACTAACGAGAAATAATTATTTTAAATCAGCAATAGACCATCATAACCTTCAAATTTTTATAGCGCGCGTTACTATCGTCTAACCCCTAGATAGTTTATTAAACTTTTGTTACATAATAAATAATTAACAATAAATATTAAATAAAAAAATTAACAATAATTGAATTGCAAAACAAAGTTAAAAAACGTTATAGCGCGTCTTCTTAATCAGTCGTATTAACTTCCTTTCCTCGTAGTCTATTTATATTTACAGACTAACAGCTGCCCACCATGACTTGCTCCCTTGTTTGACACTTAACGCGGAACCATAATTATATTTCTAAAACAAAGTAGCCTATGTTACTCCTTATAACATTAGCTATCTGCTTGATGAGTCTCGTCGAAATTAATCCAGTCATTTCGAAGTTACTAGGAGTAACGGTAACAGTCAGATTGAGCAGACAAAACTTACACAAAATTACATTTTACAAAACTTGTAAAATGTAATTTTTAATGTATGTATGTCATTAATATACATGTTGACAGTTATTTCAATATAACAAACAGACACACCAATTTTATTTATATGTATAGATTATTCATGCAGCTGCTTTACGGCGTCATAATACATTACGAGCTTTTAACTGGTTCATTGTTTTGTCGGAATTATAAAAGACGAGTCATAATTTGTTATATGACGATCTTAAAAACTGTTCGTAAAACGGATATAAAGACGGCGACAGGCTCACCACCTGTCACGTTGTCCCGAAATATCTTCGGTGGAAAGTGGGTCGAAGAGACTTAATTGTCTAGGCGACCTATGTCTACCCTGTATTGGGGTGCGTGAAGATATTTTTATTTAAAAAGCTGTGGAATTTTTATAAAAGTAATTTTTACTGATTGTACGCCACTCGTCCACGAAGGTTGTCACTTATTAATTTTTGAATTAAAGAAAGAAAATAGACATGTTTGGTATTTCAGCGATTCTCTCATGGCGCATATGTGTGTGAGTGTACGCCGACGATATAAAATGGCTTCTACCTTTCACATGAAACAAAAATGTGAAATGTCACGAAATCCTTTCAAGGTTATTAAATGTTAGAATTACGAGCACATAAATTATCACTGAACTGGGTTCGCAAGTTTATACGACGGTTATGAAATTTATATTTAACTAGTAGCAGATGTATGCTTAATTTATTATTGCCAGTGGCTTGGTGACTGGAATTAGAGTGAAGAGATATGAGTTCGATTCCCAGGGGTAGTGAGTTTTGCAAACTTATTTACGATATATATCTTTGGCTTGGACGTAAAGACTGGTGATATACGAGTCGGAAGGATTATATTGCCTAGACTATTAGGAAATGCGTGAAGATAATTGAAATGTATAAAGTTTAATTTATATTATGTGTATAGAATGTATATTTATGTATTATAAGGGGCACTGAAAATCAAGGCTGGCATGAACCTGTCAGTGCAGGTTTCATCCCAGCTATATACCTCAGTGGCTTTCCTATTTTGCTTGTTGCACTTCTGCAAAATAGCGATCGTATTTAATTTACAGTACATATTTCAGTTTTTTTTCACGCACAATCTTCACACAATCGGCAGGAGTAGCCAGAAGAACAGATCGCCAAGTGTCACGATCCCTACATACTTCTTTCGCTTCTTTCAGATTCATCATCTTCTTTGCCATGCGTCTAAATTATCAGTACTCTTGACCCTCCTCTCTTCGAGCAATTTGCTCACATGGTCTTCGAAAGTTAATCTCGGTCTACCTCGACACCTTTTAATATTAACTTTCGCGCTATATATTTTCTTCACCATTCGGTCTTCACTCATTCGCTCAACGTGCCCAAACCATCGAAGCACGCCCTTATCCATTTTGAGACAAGGTCATCTTTCAAACCTGCCATATTGCGAATCTCTTCGTTTCGCTTTCGGTCGGCCATGGTAAGGCCGCACATTTTACGAAGAGATCGCATGTCCACTGCATTCAACCTGCTTTTATGCTTCTTCTGGCATACCCAGGTTTCGCTGCCATATAACAAAGTCGGTACCAACACTGCGTTATGTATTGCAAGGCGTGCACTTTTCACAACCTTGCCTTTTGATTAACGCAGTCAGGGCACCATTGACTTTGTTCCCGGCTTGCTGTTTACGCCTATCCACATCTAAATCACATCTTCCATCCCGGCTAAACGCACTCCCCAAGTATACAATTTCATTCACCTGTTCTAGACATTCCTGATTTACCCAAATTTCGCACTTCGTTCTTTCTTCGTCCCTTTCAAATACCAGAACCTTAGTTTTATTAGCATTCAAACTTCTTCTTTCATACACGTGACTAATGCCTGCAGTTCTGCCTCTGATGGTGCTATTAACACTGCATCATCAGCATAAAGCAGACAATTTACTTTTATGTCACCCAATTTCACACCCAAACAGCTATCTTTCAGCTTCTGTAAACAGCTGTCGAGATACAGTATGAATAGCCAGGAAGACATGACACAACCCTGTTTTACGCCCGTTTGGACGCTAAACATGGGTGACAGGTCATGCCCTACCCGCACACAGGCTTTACGGTCACAGTAAAGTGACTGCACAGCCCTTAGCAATCGACCATCCACACCATACCCCGGCAACAGTTCCCACATTTTCTTCCTTACAACCTTATCAAATGCTTTCTCAAGATCCACAAAAGCACAGAAAATCTTCTGGTTAGCAGCCAGAAGCTTCTCCGTGATCATGCGGAGAAAACATTTGATCCGTGCATCCTCTTCCAGGTCTAAATCCGCATTGTGCCTCCCATAGAAATCTTTCCGATTTCTCTTGCATCCTACGTGTCAAAACCTTCGAGTAAACTTTACTTGCTAAACTGGTCAAGCTGATCGCCCGATAGCACCCGCAGTCATAATGTGAACCTTTACCTTTATATAAAGGCACAATGACCGCGGATCGCCAATCATCCGGAACAGCCCCCGTTCGCCAGCACAAATTGCACAGCAGATGAAAGCTGTCCCAGACGCGTGGCCCACCATACTTGACCATTTCAGCAGTAACTCTGTCTAGTCCGCAGCCTTACCACATTTCAAACTTCTAATCGCATTCAATCTCTTTCATACTGATGACCTCAGTGTCATCGAGGTCCGAGTCTGGCGTACCAGTCACGGCGTCACCCCGGATCCCTCACTAAGATCATCACACGCATACTATAAAACGCTCTATAAAATTCGCTCCATCGCTGCATGACGTCCGATTTTCTGAGAGGACGTCATTAGTTCCCAAGCACTTTATTCATTCTTAAGGCTGTCGCACCACTCCGGGTCCTTCCAACCTCTTTCCAGAAGAGTTTGGAGTTCTCCTTGAAGTTGTGCGACAACCTTTCGTCCGCTTCCATTCTACTCCTTTCACGCACTCAATGCTTTCGTGTGAACTTTCTGGAGCTTATGTCTTTCTTTCCTCTTCTCTCTCATATCCTTATCATTACTAGAGGCCAAGTAGTCTAACCATGCTTTCTTCTTCTTATTTACAGCTTCTTTCACTTCGTCATTCCACCATGCATCACCCTTTTTACTACTACCTCTTTTCACATTTCCACACACGTCTTCCGCTGCACTAACCATTCCATCTCTAAGGCTCTGCCATATTTCTTCCACACATTCTTTCCTAACACCAATGCTGTCCAGCTTTTCGGCTACCCTTGCTTGATATTTATTCCTAGTGTCCGCTTCCTGAAGCTTCCAGCTTCGGATGCTACCGACCGACTGTGGTTCTGGTATCGCCGTCCGGTGGCGCCAACCCGCGAACAGACCCCTAAATCTAGTAATCACTAGGTAGTGATCCGTTCCCAGGTCAGCACCTCGGAACACCCGCGTATCCAGCCTCGTTATCTTTACTTGAACTTACTTAAAGTCGCTGGTATTACAAGCATCAACGAATTGTGGGATATTTTACTATCTTTGTTGCGAGGTACTTGTAAATGATTGATTGAAATTCAAAAGCTTTGTGGAGTGCGAAAAAATATTACATCATTGAAAAGAAGAAGTCCTTTGTTAACGTTTTTTTAATAAATTAAATTAGTAAATATGTTCACGCTTAGATCCTTAAGGGGTAGCTACAGAGAATTGTTGCATACCTCTTTCAAATTAATTATTTATCTTAACGGAGTCTCCAAGAAATTTCTGATGCTAAATATTTTCACTTGTAAAACTACAGAGAATCTAATTTCTTGTATTTTCATGAATACTACACACATTTGCTTGTCAAATCTGATATAATGGTAGGGCCCATCTAGTATGTGATCACAGACTGCAGACTTCCTTGAGCGTCTATGTTTAACATCACTATGTGTTCTTTAACGCGAGTTTTTATAAAAAAAAAAATTAACACAAAGCTGATGTTAAACATAGACGTCGACATCCAAAACGTCGGGAAATAAAAATTGTTTGTAAAACTAATTAAAGACGCGATAAAATCCGAAAATCATTTAATTTTAAATACAGAGAATCTTTCACTGCTGTCCATATAAAGAAGTTCAAATAGCTCAACGTGACATGGAAAGAAGTAAGCTCGGTATTTCCCAGCGTGATAGAATCCGCTTCACCAACCTTATTTTAGACTCGTACCAATGTGTTTTTTCAAAACTTATGTACGATTTTTCATCGTCAGCCTGGACTTAAAGACAGCGCCAGGCTCACCACCGTCACGATATCCCAAAACTAATACAGTGGACAGTGGGTCGAAGTGACTTAATAGTCTTTATTTGTATCTATCCCAGTATTGGGAATAGCATGAAGATATTTCTCTTAAAGAATTTTCTTATTTATCTCTTACACAGCAAGATAATCGTGCGTCACCTGAAGTGATTACCACCGTTGTAAGATCTCTGCAGAACCTTAAAAGACCGGACCAGAGTCATCTCAGATGTGGAACGTCGTGGAGTGTTATCGCTTGAGGATGCCTTGTTTAGAGACGAAACACGTGTCGCGGTATCATGGGTGATGGCGTATGCTACCTGGAGTCTAGTGTAGTGCCTGTGTATGCGGTGGGGAATGTTATACAATTAATGCAGGCATATGTGGGAGAGAGCGTGGTGATTTACTACTCTACGGAACAAGTAACATGCCATTTGTTTCTGAACCTTGAATTGTACAATATTATTCTCAAAGTTACGATGACGGAGTGGTTTGGTGATAGCGATTCGAGTCAAGAGACCCGAGTCTGATATCCCAGCACGTAGCAATGGCTTTTCAAAACTTTTATCACAGCGTAAACGATTTATATCGAAGACATTAACGTAAAAATTGCGGCAGGTTCATCATCTGTTACGATATCCGAAATAATGTATTCGATGAGCACTTCATTATCTAGACCTCTGTTTACCCCAGTATGAGAAGTTAGGTTACAACTAATTACAAGCATTGATGAGATGAAATTAGTGAATTTTTGTTATTTCTAATAAAGGTCACGTATAGTACAGGTACATCGCAGTATAACAGTAACGTAATCAAAAGTTTAAACATGAATTTTTTGCTTTGTTATAATAACTTGGCCTGTTTCAAGTTTATTCAAGCCATCAAGTCAGCTCCTTCCATTTGACAGTATCCAACGACGAGCGGTTCGAATCGTCGACGAACAAGATCTGTCTGATCGGCTGAATCCCTAGCTTTGCGAAGAGATGTTGCATCTCTTTCCATTTTTACAAGATGTACTACGGGGCGTGCTCCGAGGAATTGTTCGGATTAATCCCATCCGCTGAATTTCACCATCGTACCTTACGGCATAGTCAAAATTCCATCACCACCATCTTGATGCTTGGCATTCCACCACAATGCGTTTTTCGCGGAATTTTCTGCGACTCACTTGCACTTTATGGAATGTTCTATCGTCTATCGTAGGTTTTCGGGACCAATACAACTTAGAGACCTTCAAGAAAAGAGCCTATACCTTCCTCAAAGGCAGGCAACTCATCTGCTATGACTGTGGTATTGCAGGTGAGCATGGGCAGCAGTAATCACTTACCATCACGTAAGCCACCTGCTCGTTTGCCTCCCTTTTCTATAAAAAGCAACACACCGCGACATTGGGTGCACGGGTAACGTTAATTTATTTGACGTAACCCTTCTCCGACGTACTCACGTGGTTTTACATTAGACAATGACTTTGGCAAATGTTCATAACTCTCAACTATCTTTTTAAACTTCAGCATTTATTTTCCTCAAAAACACAATTGACTAAAAATATTTATAAATAATAGTAAAATGATTTTGGGATGACCTGCACAGTATTGCGGGCAGTCAATGGCAGTGGTAGGATCTTTATTTGTGGCAATATTTTAGGAGTGGCAGAACAGGAGGGAAAAGTATTAAATGACAAAAAAGAAAGAACAGTATATTGTTTTTATTATTAAAGGTGTAGTTTAAAACAGTGATACTGCCATATGTTATTATGTTTATTAATAAATATCTTCACGCAATTCCCAATACAGGGGTAGACAGAGGTCGAGTCAAGACAATTAAGTCCCTTTGACCCACCTTTCACCGAAGATATTTTTGGGACAATGTGACCTGTCACATTGTCCCAAAAATAAACTTTCACCTGTGGTGAGCCCGTAACCGTCTTTATGTCCAAGCCAACGATATAATTCGTACATAAGTTTTGAAAACCCATTGGTACAGGCTAGCCACAGGGATCGAACTCAGGTCTTTTTGTTATTATGTTTCATTACAGATTTTGTTGTGTCATCTATTGTCTAATATGTATTGTAAATTGATTTTTAAAAATATAATATGGTGGTTTTGAAATATTCCTTTTAGTTTTTCTTTTCCGTTTACGTTTTTGAATACTTGAAATATCTAGATAACATCACCGATGTAGTTATAGATAGATAGATAGAATACTCTTTATTGCACACCAACACAGAAAATATACAATATTAAATTTTGTAAGACTGTGGTGACACAAATAGCAGTCTTATCGCTAAAAGCGATTTCTTCAGACAACCTTTAGTAAAGGCTATAGTAAAGGCTTGGACATAAAGACGGCGACAGGCTCACCACCTGTCACTTTGTCCCGAAAATATCTTCGGTGGAAGGTGGGTCGAAGGGACTCAATTGTCTAGACTCGACCTCTGTCTACCCCTGTATTGGGGTGCGTGAAGATATTTATTTATTTATAGTGACGTGAAAACTTTTTGTCATCATCATCATACAATCACGCCTCTTTCCCTAGGTGTAGGCAAATACCACTTCTTTCTAGTTGCTACGATCCTTAAATACTTGTTTCGCTTCGTCCACTTTTCGTTATTCCCGTCATAGAGGAAGAGAATAACATTTTGTGAATACTCTAAATGTACTGACTTTTCTTCATAAACAATCCCTGATGGGATAGCCAGGAACATGTTCGAGACGTTCGTCCGCCATTTGTCGATTGAAAACGTGATTTTGAAGTAATCTTTGACAGAAGGCTATATTCAGCAGCAACTCTTTATAGGCTGTAAAGAAGAAGAAGTAGGATGACATTTTGAAGCTTTTCCCTTAGTCGCCTCTTACGACACCCACGGGAAGAAAAGGTGGTGGTACATAGTCACGCCTCACGACAAGATATGTCATGCGTGAAGATAAATAATAAAATAAAGTTATTGTTCATGTTTCTAACTAAGTCTATAAAGTGTAAGTATTCTTGTTATCCTTTAAAGGATCTGTGTCTTCAGGAAAGGAAACAATAGCTGTAATGTTTTGTTGTTTGTCGGAAAAGCAGCCGGACGTGATGTTTTATTGCCGCTACGTACTCTCATTTGTAGACATCAAAGTTCAGTTCGAACAGAGGAAAGTTTTTAAATAATAATACTTTCTGATATCTTTATATGGAATTTAATCTAGTAAAACAAATTCTTTGTAAAATTAAAAAAAAAGTAAATTAAATAATTCGAAATCCCTAGTCCAAAGACTAGTTCGATCCCCAACAAGAAGTCTCGCAGTTTTCCAAAACTTTAGTACAACAGGCTCATCGCCAGTCACACCTTTAAACAAAAATCATATCCGACTTGAAACTAAGCTGAAGTATTTGTGTAAAGGACTAAGTTGTCGCATTGGCTTCCCTTGTTTTGGGAAATGCGTGATTATGCGTAAGCATCCGGGTTCGATTCCCGGTCGGCTCAATGTAGAAAAATCTTTTTCTACATTTTCACGAGTCTTAGTGTTTGTCGTACCTTCGTTGTTTCCGATTTCATAACACAAGTGCTTAAGGTACTTACCTCGGGATCAGTGCAATGTATGTTGTACCAGTGATGTTATCCATATTTATTTATTTACTTTAAAAAATGTGATTATAATAAGTGTCAGTTAAATAAAATAAAACGTTAAAATCGTAAGCTCGTAACTCGTCTCTCAAAAATTGACACATGTTTGTTTCACATCCATATGGTTGTTACACATTATTACACAGCAATTTTAGAGCATATAATTTCTGCTTAACTTTATGTTATTAAATTAAAGAGCAAAAATGATTTTAAAATTTCAACTGACACGAGCGGGATTCGAACCCGCGACCACTGCGGTATAAATCACATGCTTTAAAATCAATGAAAAATTGCGTATCAGTAAAAAAAACTCAAGTAAACAGTGAAGTTAGTAAATAATAATAAATGAATAAATATATTCATGTGTCCTTCCCTCATCCCATAGCTGACAGGGTAGCCAGAGTAAATAAATTAAATAAATCCACACATAGATAGTGACAACATATGTTCCTCTGATTCCAAAGTAAGCAGCTTAAGCACTTGTGTTGAGGAATCCGGAAACAACAAGGCAAAACAGCAGTCCTCAGAAAATTAAATCGTACCAACGGCTTAAATCGTACTTTACTTTTGAAAAAAAAAAATATCATTGGTGACCTACCTCCTGCAGATCAATCCTTTTTTTTAATTTCTGTAATGTCACCGGAACTTAGGAACACAGGTACAGGTAGTGAGACTGTAGCCATCTGGGCGGAATTTCATAACAACGCCTTAATACAAACTTCGGCTTTTACAATATTACTTGGATAATGTACAATAACAAAAAAATATCTACACGCTATTTTCAATATTGGGGCAGATAGACGTCCAGACAATTAAGTCCTTTCGTCCCACTTTCCACTGAAGACATTTTTGGGACAACGTGACCAATGCTGAGCCTGTCGCCATCTTTATGTAAACGATAAAATCGTACATACATTTTGATGAGTACCATGACCATGATCAGTATGAACTGGAGATCGACTCGGGTCTCTTGACTCGAAAATCGATCACGCAACCTCTCAGCTATAGTGACTATTATTTTACTAAAGATTGCCACCATTTTCACCAGAGCTTTTCCTGTTCTTCATCCTCCTTCTCGATATTTGTTATCCCTATCTATTTATTCTATATTTAATATTTATTTTCTTCTTTGTTATTAAATTAAAGAAAAAGTTAAAATTTCATCTGACACGGGCGAATTCGAACCCGCGATCTTCACCATTTCGTGGCGACGCTCTTACCTTAGAGCCACCGTGTCTTACACGCATCAGTTGAAATTTAAACTCGGTATTCTCTTATGTTACTTATGCCTTGTTTATTGGCATAGGCGCCATCTGTTATCCCTTTCCAAGTGACAATTTGATAATCCTGACTTTTCAGTTAGGAATTATCAATACGATATCGCCTACTTTAATTTTATTATGCAATTTTATTGATTTTTTAAAAGCATATTTATGCTGAACTTTTATGTTATTAAGTTAAAACTTTAACTTTTTTAACTATGCCAATAAACAAGGCATAAGTAATATAAGAGAACACAGAGTTAAAATTTCAACTGATGCGTGTAAGACACGGTGGCTGGGAGGTAAGAGCGTCGCCACGGATCGGCGAAGGTCGCGGGTTCCATCCATCCGTAATAGACCAATTAACTTTTCTTTTAATATCATAAAAATTCAGTATAAATATGCTTTAAAATCATTAAAATTGCATATTTTCTTCTTTGTTCAATCCCTAGTTCTTCTGGTATTACAATTGATAGGAAACCTTGCTAGGAAGTGATTGCCATGATATCCACGCTAGGTAAGGGGGATTGAGGTGCGCTGTACCAGACACCTTACATCTTAGACCCTATGGGCAATCACCGGTGTACTGAATTCTAGTATACTAATTTTCAGGGGTGGATATGCCACCATCTGTCAGCAGTTGTAGCTATTTACAAAGCTTCTTCCTTTGTCACCTCCTAAGACACCCATGGGAAAACGATATGACAACATCATGTCTAAACTCTAAACTCAAATTAAGAAGCCAAAACACTTGTGTCATGGAATCAGAAACAACGAAGGTACCACATACACCCAGACCTGAGACACTATAGAAAAGTGGTTTCTACTTTGATCTGTCCGCGTATTGAACTCAAGAACTCTGAGCTAGGGACAGCTTCAAAATTGGTGTGCCACTTCTAGAAGCCGTTACGCTATCAATAAAGAAATAAATTTTCACTATCGAAGGCATTTATTAGCTAAGTGCATGCTTCATAGACTGTCTTAATGAATCAGTGTCAATAACTTATCATCATATGTATAACTTTTCCTACCTACCTTTCAATTAAAAAGAAAGAAGAAAAAATCTCAGTTTCAGAGAATCGTAAAAGTAATAACAACACGGTTTTACGACGAAAATCCCAACGTTAAATATGTTTTTACATTTGGCGTAAACAAAAACTTTTCATGTCGAAGTCTGAGGAAAATCATAAAACATTTTGGAAACATTCAATGTTTCTGTTTGTTTTAGGATTAGGGGCATGTAACATACAGTATGTTACGTGACGAGGTAACGGCGCGTAAAACAAAGAGATACGTATAAAAAGAGTTAGAAATTGTTCAGAACTATTCATTCAGTTCATTTTCAAATAATATTCTGATAATAATATAATCCGTGTGGTAACGGCGTAAGAATATTGCCACTCCCTTTCTTCCGTGGATATTGTAACAGGCGACTAAGGATACAGCCTTGAATATCGTTGTAGCAACCGATGGATTGCGGGACAACCATCTCTAAAAATATCAGACCAGTATGGGCAGTAGCGTCCGAGGTGAGAGTGGTCTAATACTGCGATCGCCAATCCGCTTGCCAAGCCTGGCGATTATAGCAAATCCTCCCTGTGGGAGGCCAATGTCCTGCAGTGGTCTTTAACAGCCTGATATGTATGTATGCATATAATAATATAATCGGAAAGTTTAATAGCTCGAATACAATATAATGAGATACAGACAGTAGTTACCATGTCTTGAAAACAAATGGTTGCGGGTTAAAATCACGCCTGGGGTAAATATTTGTGTGATAAATATATTATTTATGTTCACGCACAATACCTGACGGGATAGCCAGAGAGAACAGATCGCCAAGTGTCACGATCCCTACATACTTCTTTCGCTTCTTTCAGATCTTCTTCATACATGTAGGTATCCAGTACTCTTGACCCTCCCTCTTCGAGCAATTTGCTCACATGTTCTTCAGTTAGTCTCGCTCTACCTCGACACCTTTTAATATTAACTTTCGCGCTATATATTTTCTTCACCATTCGGTCTTCACTCATTCGCTCAACGTGCCCAAACCATCGAAGCACGCCCTTATCCATTTTGAGACAAGGTCATCTTTCAAGCCTGCCATATTGCGAATCTCTTCGTTTCGCTTTCGGTCGTAGCGGCCAAGGTAACACATTTTACAAGTGATCGCATCTCCACTGCATTCAACCTGCTTTTATGCTTCTTCTGGCATACCCAGGTTTCGCTGCCATATAACAAAGTCGGTACCAACACTGCGTTATGTATTGCAAGGCGTGCACTTTTCACAACGCCTTGCCTTTTGATTAACGCAGTCAGGGCACCAATGACTTTGTTCCCAGCAGCTGTTTCGCCTGTCCACATCTAAATCACATCTTCCATCCCGGCTAAACGCACTCCCCAAGTATACAATTTCATTCACCTGTTCTAGACATTCCTGATTTACCCAAATTTCGCACTTCGTTCTTTCTTCGTCCCTTTCAAATACTACTGGTATTATACTTAGTTTTATTAGCATTCAAACGGAGACCATTAATTTCACATTCTTCTTTCATACACGTGACTAATGCCTGCAGTTCCGCCTCTGATGGTGCAATAAGCACTGCATCATCAGCATAAAGCAGACAATTTACTTTTATGTCACCCAATTTCACACCCAAACAGCTATCTTCAGCTTCTGTAAACAGCTGTCGAGATACAGTATGAACAGCCAGGAAGACATGACACAACCCTGTTTTACGCCCGTTTGGACGCTAAACATGGGTGACAGGTCATGCCCTACCCGCACACAGGCTTTACAGTCACAGTAAAGTGTGATAAATGATTATATAAATATTTATCGACGTACATCGTACCGTTCCTTTGCGCAGTAAGACCGCGACAGGCCCACCAGTTCAGGTGAAATGTGTAAGGTGAAAAAATTCTAATACCAATAACTAAATGGTTATATTATTCCGCTGTACATTCAAAACATTCCGATTGCTTTTATGAAAGCAAAATCAAATTGAAATAAAGTGATTTATCAGCTTGAAAAAATTTAAATATCAAAATGTCCACGTAGCGCAATCGGTCGGATGAAAATAAAGCGAAGCAGAATGTGCCTGATTGCGGATATCGAGTAATTGAAATCGGTTGCACTGGCTGCACGTGACGTGACCTTCTGACTTATTGTTAAAATCTATACATTTACATAAAATTGAAGTGTCTGTTTGTTATACCAAATTAACAGCTTTTCACGAAATGTATATAAAAGTAAATGTATCCGGTAGTTACATAATAAAGCTATTATAAGCTTCAGGACGTAGCTAGTTTGAAATAAATTAACAATATAACCTGCCCTGAGGCATGACTACTATCCGTCGCCGGTCTGCTGAATTTGATCTGGTACTTTTCAAGATAGTTAACCTATAATCTGCCGGCAGCCAATTGCATTTAAGGCTTTTCCTTTACAATGCAATACAAGACTATTGATTAAAATTTAAAAATTAAAATATGTTAAAAAGTTAAAAGTCTGAATTCAGATGAAGGTTCGATCACCAGGTGTGTTAGAGCTCATAATTACTTTCAAAACTTATGTAGAATTAACATCGTTGGCTTGGAAATTAAGACGGCGACAGGTTCTCCCACACCGACGCACTGTCAGTGTTTATATATGTTGTTATTTATCTTCACGCACAATCCCTGACAGGGTAGCAGAAGAACAGATCGCCAAGTGTCACGATCCCTACATACTTCTTTCGCTTCTTTCAGATTCATCATCTTCTTCATACATGCACGTCTAGGTATCCAGTACTCTTGACCCTCCTCTCTTCGAGCAATTTGCTCACATGGTCTTCGAAAGTTAATCCAATAATTAAAAAGCCACGATAGCCGAGTGGTTGGGTGGTCGGAATTTCGAGTCAATAGACCCGAGTTCGATCCCCAGTTGGTAGGCTCGTACCAATGGGTTTTCAAAACTTATGTACGAATATCGTTGGCTTGGACATAAAAGACGGCGACAGGCTCACCACCTGTCGTTGTCCAGCTCTTCGGTGGAAGGTGGGTCGAAGGAACTTGATTGTCTAGACTCGACCTCTGTCTACCCCTGTATTGGGGTGCGTGAAGATATTTATTTATTTATTTATTAAGGATTACTGATATTGAATTTAAATTATGTAAAAAATCTGTTTTTTAATTGTATAAATACATTTGTCAGACATATTATATTATGAGCAATAATATATATATATATATATATATATATATATATATATATGTATATATATATATATATATATATATATATATATATATATATATATATATATATATATATATGTATATATATATATATATATATATATATATATATATATATATATATATATATATATATATATATATATATATATATATATATATATATATATATATATATATATATATATATATATATATATATATATATATATATATATATATATATATATATATATATATATATATATATATATATATATATATATATATATATATATATATATATATATATATATATATATATATATACCTCGACACCTTTTAATATTAACTTCCATTCTTAATATTAACTATTACTTCCACTATCCATTTTTGAGACAAGGTCATCTTTCAAGCCTGCCATATTGCGAATCTCTTCGTTTCGCTTTTCAGATGTCAGCCATGGTAAGGCCGCACATTTACGAAGAGATCATCTCCACTGCATTCAACCTGCTTTTATGCTTCTTCTGGCATACCCAGGTTTCGCTGCCATATAACAAAGTCGGTACCAACACTGCGTTATGTATTGCAAGGCGTGCCAACACTGCGTTATGTATTGCCTTTTTGATTAACGCAGTCAGGGCACCATTGACTTTGTTCCCGGCAGCGACACGCCTGTCCACATCTAAATCACATCTTCCATCCCGGCTAAACCTCCCCAAGTAATTTCATTCACCTGTTCTAGACATTCACCAGTTACCCAAATTTCGCACTTCGTTCTTTCTTCGTCCCTTTCAAATACAGGCATAGTTTGTTAATTCAAACGAGACCATAATTTCACTTTCTTCTTCATACACGTGACTAATACTGCAGTTCTGCCTCTGATGGTGCTATAGCGCTGCATCATCAGCATAAAACAGACAATTTGCTTTTATGTCATCCAATTTCACACCCAAACAGCTATCTTTCAGCTTCTGTAAACAGCTGTCGAGATACAGTATGAATAGCCAGGAAGACGGCACAACCATGTTTTACGCCCGTTTGGACGTAAACATGGTGACGGGTCATACCCTACCACACACAGGCTTTACAGTCACAGTAAAGTGACTGCACAGCCCGCATAACCAATCGACCATCACACCATACCCAGCAGCAGTTCCCACATTTTCTTCCTTACAACCTTATCGATACTTTCTCAAGATCCACAAAAGCACAGAAAATCTTCTGGTTAGCAGCCAGAAGCTTCTCCGTGATCATGCGGAGAAAACATTTGATCACGTGCGGCATCTTCCAGGTCTAAATCGCATTGTGCCTCCCATAGAAATCTTTCCGATTTCTCTTGCATCTACGTGTCAAAACCTTCGAGTAAACTTTACTTGCTAAACTGGTCAAGCTGATCGCCCGACGTGTACCCACTTGATCATAATGTGAACCTTTACCTTTATATAAAGGCACGATGACAATTAATCTTGGAACGAGATAGAATATTAGCGAAGCTCTCTAGATAACAATGAACGGTGATTAAAATTCTATACATTCTAATCTAACTTCATAAAATTTTTTATAACTACGCATTTTCCTTCAAGGAAATAGTCACCAGGATCCTAGAAAATTTAATTATTTCGATCCACACTTTTAACAGTGATAGAGCCACGCAAGCTTTTGTTGCATGAATGGGCCAGCGCGGCGAGGAAGTACTACCACACAGAATACCGGCATGAGTAGAAGTCTAAAAAACTTCAGCGTTTCGTCTGGTGAGTGCAGGTAACTGGTGGCCCGCACACCCCCTCTAATACTGGGAGGGTCACTCAAACTGACACATCTGCTAAGCCTCTGGTATTGCAGGTGTTCATGGGTGGCAATCACTGCAATCTCCTTCTTTCATCACTCTCACTCCATCCCTGCGTTCTGTTCCCAACTTACATTCCGTTTCCCATTCGGCCGTCCTGATACAATGACTGTCCTCAGAGCATTCCTCCTTGTTCATGATGTTTCAAGTCTTTCAGTACAATACATCACACACATTCCACATTCCTTCAGTCATACTTTACAAACATTATCTTAATTATTAAAAAAAAAAAAAAAAAAAAAAAAAAAAAAAAAAAAAAAAAAAAAAAAAAAAAAAAAACAAAAATATTTCGAAGTTAATTTACAAATTTCTATACTCAGTATTTAGTTATACCTTTTATTTTTACATTTTAATATTCTCAATTAAAACCATGATAACAAAGTAACATACAAGATAAACATATAGCATAGAAAAAAAAAAATTATAAAAATTTAAATGAAACAATGAAATTTCATCATCTATGTTCTTCACCAAATTATACTTACCAAGTTTCTTGCGTGAGAACTCTTCACCTTCTGTTGGCCAGCACTTCGCCTGATCTGCTGAGCTAGATGATGTTCTTTTAGGCCCTGTTAGCACTATCATTTTTGTAGTCATAGCAATCATTCCTTCTAACCTTTATCACCTTGTAGATATTGATATTGGTTTGATTTAAAGTCCTGAACCAAATTGTGTATGTTTGTAGCCCTGTTTCTCCAACTTCAGTATTGTGAATTTCTTTTTCTATTAAAAGCTATTTGCATTCTCTTCTTGAACTCTGTGAGAATCTGTTCTTTGGCCTGTTTTAAAGGATCCTTTCTATTTTCATTGAACACTTGTATGTACTCTTCCTGTAGTAACCCTTGTATCTTCTTGTCTTCTTTTACTCGCATTTTGCCTGCAAATAGTTCACAAGGTGTACAGTTGATGCTCTTCGAAATGTACAATAATGTTGCACTCGACTAATGTGTTTTGTACAAAGGCCAGAGTTCTCTATAAACGACTTCGTAGTAATGGAATTAATATTCTATGTATTCTCTCAAACTGTCCATTGCCTTGTGGAACACCGTCTGTAGTCACATGATGAATGTTCTCCTCCTTACAGTAATCTTGAAACTCATGACAAGTGAATGCAGTGCCAATTCTTTACTTATTAATTTTGTATTATTATTAATTAATATATATCTTTCTTAGTCAATGATTATACAACTATCCTGTATTAGAATGTGTCTCCCGCAAGATGCTATTAATTTTGTATTATTATTAATTAATATATATCTTTCTTAGTCAATGATTATACAACTATCCTGTATTAGAATGTGTCTCCCGCAAGATGCTGCGACGACCTGCAGAACATTGCGGGAAGTCGATGGTACAAATGACACGGGACCTTTCTATGTGGCGATCATAGGAGAGGCGTATGTTCAGCAGTAGACTTCTGTTAGACTGTTATGATGACGATGATCATGATAAAGTACATGTCACATGAGAATATTGCAATTACACTTTGTTAAATGAAAGGTCATTTATTGAATGACAACATTTATCGATTGGTCACCATCTTTAGATGTATGTTTCTGTTTAAATATATTGAGATTTTGATGTTTATACTTTTAGTATTTTATTATTGAATATGACCTGTCATATCCTTGCAAATTACACTCATTTACTAACATTATCACATGCACGCAGTGTACATATAGATATCGCAATCTCATACTTATTATGCGTTTTCGTGTATCTTTCAACATTAACATTATTAAAACAAGAGATAAGTAGCTACTTATAATATGTACAGTGAGGGGCAGGTTAAGTTTTCTGGGATTTAAACTTATAACAACTTCAAGTAGTTTCAAGATTAGATTGGCTATCGTGACTTTCTTGGATTGGCAGAAGGCACCTCTAAATACTCTATGTGCGTTGGTGCGCGGACGTGTCCGCAGTTCGGGGGTTGGTGCGCGGCGGGAGGCAGCGCCCCTCTCCCAGGACGGGCGCAGCTGCAGCGATGGAGCAGGTCACAAACAGCCCCGTAGCTTAGTTGCTGTGACCCGCCTTCGAGCTAGGGTTGATGATTTACATGTGTGCATACGAATCCTCTCTGTCCGTGAGTGTCTCGAGGCGACAGGGAGAGCCCTACCTACCCTACCCATCTCGAAAATACCAGATTATTATT
>JAGSMR010000390.1:0-32899 GCA_029286605.1 Sericinus montela
AATATATATCTTTCTTAGTCAATGATTATACAACTATCCTGTATTAGAATGTGTCTCCCGCAAGATGCTGCGACGACCTGCAGAACATTGCGGGAAGTCGATGGTACAAATGACACGGGACCTTTCTATGTGGCGATCATAGGAGAGGCGTATGTTCAGCAGTAGACTTCTGTTAGACTGTTATGATGACGATGATCATGATAAAGTACATGTCACATGAGAATATTGCAATTACACTTTGTTAAATGAAAGGTCATTTATTGAATGACAACATTTATCGATTGGTCACCATCTTTAGATGTATGTTTCTGTTTAAATATATTGAGATTTTGATGTTTATACTTTTAGTATTTTATTATTGAATATGACCTGTCATATCCTTGCAAATTACACTCATTTACTAACATTATCACATGCACGCAGTGTACATATAGATATCGCAATCTCATACTTATTATGCGTTTTCGTGTATCTTTCAACATTAACATTATTAAAACAAGAGATAAGTAGCTACTTATAATATGTACAGTGAGGGGCAGGTTAAGTTTTCTGGGATTTAAACTTATAACAACTTCAAGTAGTTTCAAGATTAGATTGGCTATCGTGACTTTCTTGGATTGGCAGAAGGCACCTCTAAATACTCTATGTGCGTTGGTGCGCGGACGTGTCCGCAGTTCGGGGGTTGGTGCGCGGCGGGAGGCAGCGCCCCTCTCCCAGGACGGGCGCAGCTGCAGCGATGGAGCAGGTCACAAACAGCCCCGTAGCTTAGTTGCTGTGACCCGCCTTCGAGCTAGGGTTGATGATTTACATGTGTGCATACGAATCCTCTCTGTCCGTGAGTGTCTCGAGGCGACAGGGAGAGCCCTACCTACCCTACCCATCTCGAAAATACCAGATTAAAATAGGCAAACTGGTGACAAAGCGATCCCTTAATCCGCCTGAATGATCGCGAAAAGCCTGTAGAATCAATCTGAAATGGACTTTCATGACTGTTTTTATGTATATACTCAAACTAACCGCGTTCGTAGCACTATAACACAATGAATAGTATCACTTTAAAATCAGTGAAACCCGTTCTGTGATATTAGTATCACTGCAGGATTAGCTCATTTTGTTTGAAGCACAACTCCTAACACCGGTTAAGATAATATACTCGCAAAGATGTGAATGAATTGAATAACAGGATATATCAAACACTTTTGTTACGTAACTGATATCTAGTTCCTAACCATGACATAGTGTATTCTAAATGATATATAAACATTTAATAGGTTAAGATAATTGCGCGTTCCTCACTTGGGTATCCGAGCTGCTGCGCTGCTGCGGACCCCACGTCCTCAACGTCTGGGTCAATTCGAAGACTGGATCTAGTCTGAACGATGCGATGCGATATTAAAGTGTGAGCTGAAACTCTAATTAAAACTATGTCCTTTCCGAACTAAGAAATTTACTAATAATTTGTTGTATTGTGTTATATTTTTATAATAAATGGAAGTGACATGTTTTAACTGTTTATTCTTTAACAATCTGTATTGTATCTCTGTATTGGAGGAATATATGTGAATATGTTTCTAAAAGTAAAAGTAGCCTACGATCCCACGTTGCGCCACAAAAAAAATCAAAGCTTTCTGCCAGTGTAAATCCGTTGAAATCGGTCCTAGCCATCTCAGAGATTAGCGGAACAAACAGACAGACACCTGAAACGTCTGGACCGATTTTGACGGAACTTTCTGGCGGTAGCTGATGTTGTAAGGTGTAACTGAGCTAACATTATTTTAGAAACAATAATTAAGTTTCGCGTTAACTACAAAACCGCGAGAGAGCCGCAGGGGCAGCATTTAGTCGAAGGCTGTTACAACTAAGCTTACTTACTTAGATGCTGCACCGACAAAAAGCTTATGTTACTTTCGACTTATACATTACACTAATATAACGTACACACACGCAACAGCTTGCAGTGATTACTGCTAGACACTTGGAAGCCTCTCGCGTGCCGTAATCATGCGCTTGGCAGGCAGATTGGCGATCGTACTTCAGACCTCGCAACCCTAACCTAACGCCTTCTTCTTGTTTGTACTTGGACGGGTATTATTCATGGGGCATCTATGATGATATTATTCCTTGGGGGCATATAGACTAAAGGAAAATGTTAAAGAGTAAATCTACTTTTCTACATGTCTCGGGACTACAATTGTTGTGGCCCATTCGTTGTTCTTATTCCATAACACTAGTCAGGTTGCTACTTTACACATGAGACATCGGACACAATGTATGTGATTTCAACCTATCAATGTATGTTTCTACGTATGCTGTTGTTGGGTGGTAATATTGAAGAGCCTTGAGATATAATTACAAATTCATACTTAATTATTCAATCCAAAATGTAACTAAGAGCCATTTATGTGTCCAATGGTATTTAACATAAGCCTAAAAAGAGATATTGTTTTGTCCTAATTTTCCAGTGTTCATAGCTATTATTACGTTAATTAATACTTACATATGGTTTTAATGGATAATTATAAATCCATTGTTTTTAATATTTAATTTTAATATACTGAGGGCTATTTATAAAACAGTATTTGTAATAAGATTTCTTATATAATAATACTATCTTAACTGCATTGGTTTTAAAAGGGGACGTTGTTTTGAAAGATGTTCAGTGTTCAAGTTAAACAGTCAATTATAGTTTACTAAGTTTTAATGAATAATTGTATAAATTAATAGTGAAACATTTAATTTAAATTAATATTCGACCTATTTATAAAATGGGTACTTTTAATAATATTTCTAATGTAAAAATATTATTTTAACATTGGCTTAAAAGGGATGTTGTGACCGACAAACTAGCCGGGGAATTTATTCGATGCTGCAACCATGTTTGTGATGTTAGACGCAACATACAATTAAGAAACTTCCATTTGTTTTCACCAAAAAAAATATCTTTAAACAATTCCCAATACAGGGGTAGACAGAGGTCGAGTCTGAACAATTAAGTCCCTTCGACCCACACATTTCACCGAAGATATTTTCGGGACAACGGCGACAGGTGGTGAGCCGTCGCCCGCCTTTATGTCAAGCCAACGATATTCGTACACATAAGTTTTTGAAAACCCATTAATTTTGAGCCTACCAACTGGGGATCAAACACGGGTCTATGGACTCGAAATTCGACACCAAACCACTCGACTATCGTGACATTTGTTTTCATTTGTTTTTGCTATTTTAATTAATGTTGTTAGTATGGATCAATAAACATTTATTGAAGTAAGTTTGATTTTGATTTGTCTGACCCTTAACAACAGTGTTGTGTATTTATTCATTGAATAAATTTAAATTCGTCTATTGACACAAGAGTCTATCTCTAGCGGAATAAAACAGGCCGAAGAAATTTTTATAATGTTGGAAATACAATATTACCTCTTTTCCTAGACATTAGTCAGGCGATCACCTCAGTTCTGGAAGTGTCATATTAACGTATTTATTTGCTTGTATATGTACATACATTGAAAGAAGAATATAAAATTCCCATTTGAAGTTCTTAAAATATTTACACACCTTGAAAGAGTATGTAATTTGATTTTGTTGATATATATGCATATTTCTATAAAAGAGTATATTATATTAAGTATATTATCAATTAACTAATGAATTCTAAATTAATTAATGAATTCTTTACTTATTCCAATTTTGTATTATTAATTAATATATCTTTTTCTTAGTCAATGATTATACAACTGTCTGTGATAGAATTCTCCCGCAAGATGCGACGACCTGCAGAGCATTGGAATCGATAGTGCAAATGACACAGGACCTTTCTATGTGGCGATCCTTGGGAGGCGTATGTTCAACAGTAGACTTCTGTTAGACTGTTATGATGACGATGATCATGATAAAAGTACATATGTCACATGAGATATTGCAATTACCACTTTGTTAAATGAAAGGTCATTTAATAGAATGACATTTATCGATTGGTGTACCATGTTTAGATGTGTGTTTCTGTTTAAATATATTGAGATTTTGTTGTTTTATACTTTAAGTATTTTATTATTGAATATGACACCAACTCATGTATATAAAATTCCACTCATTTTGCTAACATTATCATACACACCAGTGTACATACAGATATCATGATATAGCCTTTATTATGCGTTTTCGTGTATCTTTCAACGATAACATTATTAAAACAAGAGATAATGTGCTTCTTATAATATGTACAGTGAGGGGCAGGGATTTAAGTTTCCACAAGTTTGAAGCTTATAACAACTTCAAGTAGTTTCAAGATTAAGATTGGCTATCGTGACTTTCTTGGATTGGCTTGTGAAGGCACCCCTCTATATATACTCTATGTGCATCGGTGCAATTGGACGGCTGTATGATTCCGGGGGTTGGTGCGCGGCGGGAGGGAGACGCGCCCACTCCCAGGACAGGCACCCAGCTGCAGCGATGGAGGGCAGATGCAACTGACCCCGTAGCTTAGTTACTAGCGACCCCGCCTTCGAAGCTAGGGTTGATGATTTACATGTGCATACGAATCCTCTCTGTGTCCGTGAGTGTCTCGAGGCGACAGAGGGAGAGCCCTACCTACCCTACCCATCTCGAAAATGCCAGATTAAAATGAGCAAACTGGTGACAAAGCGATCGCCAATCCGCCTGAATGATCGCGAAGCCTAGCGAATCAATCCTGAAATATGGACTTTCCTTAGGCTGTTTTTATGTATATACTCAAACTAACCGCGTTCTTAGCACTATAACACAATGAATAGTATCACTGAAATCGGTAGAGCCCGTTCTGTGATATCAGTATCACTGCAGGATTAGCTCATTTGTTTGAGCTGGCTTCTAACACCAGTTAAGATAATATACTCGTAAAAGATGTGAATGGATGTGAATAACAGGATATATCAAACGCATTACGTAGCTGATATCTAGTTTCTAATATACATGACAGTAATAATCTAAATGATATATATATTAAAAACGTGAAAGATAATTGCACGTTCCTCGCCGGGTATCGAGCTGCTGCATAACTGCGGACCCCCGTCCTCGGCGTCCTGGGTCAATTAGAGGGCCCACGGATCTAGTCACGAACGATGCGATGCGATAATATTGAATTGAGCTGAAACTCTAATTAAAACTATGTCCTTTCCGAACTAAAAATTTACTAATAATTTGTTGTATTGTGTTATATTTTACTAATAAATGGAAACTGACATGTTTTAACTGTTTTATTTCTTTTAACAATCACGCAAAAACAACGATAAAGCTCGTCGCTACCTGTCACGTTGTCCCAAATCTTCGGTGAAGGTGGGTCGGAAGGGGATTTAAATCGTCTAGACCTGTCTACCTCTGTATTGGAGGAATATATGTGAATATGTTTCTAAAATAAAAAGTAGCCTACGATCACGTTACGCCACAAAAAATCAGCTTTTCTTGCCAGTGTAAGTCCCGTTGAAATCGGTCTCAGCCGTCTCGAGATTAACCCGGAACAAACGGACAGACACCTCGTATCTGGACCGATTTTGACGGAACTTTCACTGGCGGTAGCTGATGTTGTAAGGTGTAACTAAGGCTAGCATTATTTTGAAACAATAACGCATTAGGGGTTTCGCGTTAACTTGCAAAACCGCGAGAAGAGGCCTGGGGGGCAGCATTTAGTCGAAGGCTGTTACACAGCTAAGCTTACTTGCCGTGCTGCGCAAGCAAAAGCTTATGTTACTGGAAGCTTATACGTACATATATAACGTACACACATAACAGCTTGCAGTACTGCTGAACATAGACTCTCGTGCCGTAATCGCCGCTTGGCAGGCAGATTACAGCGATCGTACTTCAGACGCCTCGCAACCCTAACTATAACATAACCTAACCTAACATTTGTACTTAGGACGGGTATTATTCCTTGGGGCATCTATGATGATATTATTCCTTAGGGCATATAGACTAAGGGAAAATGTTAAGAAGTAAATCTCTTTTCTACATGTCACCAGGACTGAGTATTTTGTGGCCCATTCGTTGTTTCTTATTCCATAACACTGGTGAGTTTGCTACTTGCATGGACATCGGTGCAATGTATGTGATTTTCAACCTATCAATGTATGTTTCTACACGTATATATTGTTGGGTTAATTAATATTAAAGAGAGCCTTGAATATAATTACAAATTCATACTTAATTATTCAATCCAAATAACTAAAGCCATTTATGTGTCCAATGGTATTTTAACATAAGCCTAAAAGAGATATTGTTTTGTCTAATTTTTCAGTGTTCATAGCTATTGCGTTAATTAATGGCTACATAGTTTGTGGATAATTATAAATCCATTGTTTTTAATATTGTTTTCTAATATACTGGGGCTATTTATAAAAACAGTATTTGTAATAAGTTTCTTATATAATATTGCTATCTTAACATTGGTTTTAAAAGGGACGTTGTTTTTGAAAGATGTTCAGTGTTCAAGTTAAACGGTCAATTATAGTTTACTAAGTTTTAATGAATATTGTATAAATTAATAGTGAAACATTTAATTTAAATTAATATTCAACCTATTTATAAAAAATGAGTACTTTTAATAATATTTCTAATCATCAAAATATTATTTTAACATTAATAAAGGGATATTGTGATGACAAACTAATGGGGTTATTCGATGCTGTACATGTTTTGATGTTAGACACCAACATACAATTAGAAACTACATTTGTTTTCATAAAAATATCTTCAAGCAATTCCCAATACAGGGGTAGACAGAGGTCGAGGTCCATGGAACAGTTAAGTCCTTCGACCCGCATTTTCACCGAAGATATTTCGGGACAACGTGACGGGTGGTGAGCCCGTCCTTGCCTTTATGTCCAAGCCAACGACATTCGTACATAAGTTTTTTGAAAAACCCATTGGTACGAGCCTACCAACTGCAGGGGATCAAACACGGGTCTATGAGGACTCGAAATTCCGACCACCCAACCACTCGACTATCGTGACATTTGTTTCACATTTGTTTTATATTTTAATTAATGTTGTTAGTATGGATCAATAAGCATTTATTGAAGTCTGGATTTGATTTTGATTTGTCTGACCACTTGACAACAGTATTTGTGTATTTATTCATTGGAATAAAATTTAAATTCGTCTATTGACACAGAGTCTATCTCTAGCGGAGATAAAACAGGCGAAAGAAATTTTTATAATGTTGGAAATACAATATTACCTCTTTTCCTAGACATTAGTCGGGCACGATCACACCTCAGTTCAGGTGTCATATTAACGTATTGTTGCTTGTATATGTACATACATTGAAAGAAAAGAATATAAAATTCCCATTTGAAGTTCTTAAAAATATTTACACCTTGAAAGAGTATATAGCAATTTGATTTTGTTGATATATATACATATTTCTACTCCAAAATATATTATAATAAGTATATTATCAATTAACTAATGAATTCTTTAAATTAATTAATGAATTCTTTACTTATTTAATTTTGTATTATTATTAATTAATATATCTTTCTTAGTCAATGATTATACAACTGTCTGTAGAATGTCTCCGCAAAGATGCTGCGACGACCTGCAAGAACATTGCGGAAGTCGATCAGGTGCAAATGACACAGGACGCTTTCATGGCGATCGCGAGGAGGCGTATGTGTTCAGCAGTAGACTTCTGTTGTGTTAGACTGTTATGATGACGATGATCATGATAACAAGTACATGTCACATGAGGATATTGCAATTACACTTTGTTAAATGAAAGGTCATTTATTGAATGACAACATTTATCGATTGGTCTACCATCTTTAGATGCTTATGTTCTGTTTAAATATATTGAGATTTTTGATGTTTTATATACTTTTTAGTATTTTATTATTGAATATGACCTGTCATATACGCAAATTACCACGCACTCATTTTTGCTAACATTATCACATGCACCAGTGTACGCATATAAAATATCGCAATCTCATACTTATTATGCGTTTTCGTGTATCTTTCAACATTAACATTATTAAAACGAGATAAGTAGCTACTTATAATATGTACAGTGGGGGAGCAGGTTAGAAGTTTCTAAGTTTAGGCATAACAACTTCAAGTAGTTTCAAGATTAAAAGATTGGCTATCGTGACTTTCTTGGATTGACGTGAAGGCACCTCAATACTCTATATTGCGTCGGTGCACTTGGACGGCTTTCACTTGATTCGGAGGCTGGTGCGCGGCGGGAGGGGCAGCGCCCACTCCCGGGACGGGCACAGCTGCAGCAGTGGAGGAGCAGGTCACAAACTGACCCATGTAGCTTAGTTGCTAGCGACCCGCCTTCAGTAGGGTTGATGATTTATGTGCATACGAATCTCTCTGTCATGAGTGTCTCGAGAGGCGACGGAGAGAGAGCCCTACCTACCCTACCTATCTCCGAAAAATGCCAGATTAAAATGAGCGAACTGGTGACAAAGCGATCGCCAATCCGCCTGAATGATCGCGGGGAAGCCTGGCAGAATCAATCCTGAAATGGACATTCATAGAGCTGTTTTTTATGTATATACTCAAACTATCCGCGTTCGTAGCACTATAACACAATGAATAGTATCACTGAAATCGGTAGGCCGTTCTGTGATATCAGTATCACTGCAGGATTAAGCTCATTTTGTTTGGGCTGGCTCCTAACACCAGTTAAGATAATATGCTCGCAAAGATGTGAATGGATGTGAATGACAGGATATATCAGAGCACTTTGTTACGTAACTGATATCTAGTTCCCAACCATGACATAATTAATATTCTAAATGATATATGAAACATTTAAAACGTTAAGATAATTGCGTTCCTCGCCGGTATCCGACTGCTGCGCCGCTGCACCAGACCCCACGTCCTCAGCGTCTGCCAGGTCAATTAGGAGCCCTGGATCTAGTCACGAACGATGCGATGCGATATTGAAATTGAGCTGAAACTCTGAGTGAAACTATGTCCTTTCCGAACTAAAATTTACTAATAATTTGTTGTATTGTGTTATATTTTATAATAAATAGAAACTGACATGTTTCTTTGTTTTATTTCTTCAACAATCTGCGCAAAAACAACGATAAGCTCGTCGCTACCTGTCGTTGTCCCAAAATCTTCGGTGAAAATTGGGTCGGAAGGATTTAATCGTCTAGACTTCTGTCTACCTCTGTATTGGAGGAATATATAATAGCGAATATGTTTCTAAAATAAAAAAGTAGCCTACGATCCCACGTTACGCCACAAAAAAATCAGCTTTCTGCCAGTGTAAGTCCCCGTTGAAATCAGTTTAGCCGTCTCAGAGATTAGCCGGAACAAACGGACAAGTTACCTGAAACGTCTGGACCGATTTTGACGGAACTTTCACTGGCGGTAGCTGATGTTGCTTGGTGTAACTAAGGCTAGCATTATTTTAGGAAACAATAGTGGGTTTCGCGTTAACTACAAAACCGCGAGGAAGAGCCGCAGGGGTAGCATTTAGTCGAAGGCTGTTACACAACTAAACTTACTTACTTAGATGCTGCACCGACAAAAGCTATGTTACTTTCGACTTATACGGTACACTTATATAACGTACACACATAACGGCTTGCGGTAGTCCACTGCTAGACATGGGCCTCTCGCGTGCCGTAATCGCCGCTTGGCGGGCAATTGGCGATCACTACCCAGACACCGCCGCAACTAACCTAACATAACCTAACAACATTTGTACTTAGGACGGGTGTTATTATTCCTTGCAGGGCATCTATGATGATATTATTCCTTGGGGCATATAGACTAAGGAAAATGTTAAAGAAGTAAATCTACTTTTTCTACATGTCTCGGGACTGTGTAATTTGTGGCCCATTCACGTTGTTCTTGTTCCATAACACAAGTGAGTTTACTACTTACGCATGAGACATCGGTGCAATGTGTGAGTTTTCAACCTATCAATGTATGTTTCTACGTATGTATTGTTGGGTTGGTAATGTTAAGAAAGCCTTGAGATATAATTACAAATTCATGTAATTATTGATCACTGCAAATGTAACTAAGGCCGTTTATGGCCATGTGTCCAATAATTTTAACATAAGCCTAAAAGAGATATTATTTTGTCTAATTTTCAGTGTTCATAGCTATTGCGTTAATTAATGTTTATAGTTTCAATGGATAATTATAAATCCATTGTTTTAATATTTAATTTTAATATACTGAGGCTATTTATAAAAACAGTATTTGTAATAATATTTCTTATATAATAATACTATCTTAACATTGGTTTTAAAGGGACGTTGTTTTTGAAGATGTTCAGTGTTAAGTTAAAACGGTCAATATAGTTTACTAAGTTTTAATAGATAATTGTATAAATTAATAGTAAAAGAACATTTAATTTAAATTAATATTCATTATTTATAAAAAATGGTACTTTTAATAATATTTCCTAATATAAAAATATTATTTAACATTAGCTTAAAAGGATATTGTGATGACAAACTAATAGGGGTTATTCGATGCTTCGCAACCATGTTTGATGTTAGACACAACATACAATTAAACTACATTTGTTTTCGTAAAAAAAAAAAAATATCTTCAAGCAATTCCCAATACCGGGGGTAGACAGAGGTCGAGTCTGAACAATTAAGTCCTTCGACCCACATTTCACCGAAGATATTTTCGGGACAACGTGAGCAGGTGGTGAGCCCGTCGCCGCCTTTATGTCAAGCCAGCGATATTCGTACATAAGTTTTGAAAAACCCGTTGTTACGAGCCTACCAACTGAGGGATCGAACACGGGTCTATGGACTCAGAGATTCCGAAAAACCATAGCCACTCGACCTCGTGACATTTTTGTTTCATTTGTTTCATATTTTAATTAATGTTGTTAGTATGGATCAATAAACATTTATTGAAGAATTAAGTTTGATTTTGATTTGTCTGACCCTTGACAATGTATTATTATTCATTAGACCAAAATTTAAATTCGTCTATCGACACAGTCTATCTCTAGCGGAGATAAAACAGGCAATTTTTATAATGTTGGAAATACAATAACTCTTTTCTAGACATTAGTCGGGCACGATCACCTCAGTTCTGGAGTGTCATATTAACGTATTTATTTGCTTATATGTACATGCATTGGAGAAAAATATAAATTCCCATTTGAAGTTCTTAAAAATATTTACACACATGAAGAGTATATAGCAATTTGATTTTTGATATATATATATACATATTTCTATAAAAGTATATTATATTAAGTATGTAATAAATTATCATGAATTAAAATTAATTAATGAATTCTTTACTTATTTATCCCAATTTTGTATTATTGATAATTAATATATCTTTCTTAGTCAATGATTATAAAACATCTGTATTAGAACTCTCCCGCAAAGATGCTGCACGGCGACCTGCAGAACATTGCGGGAAGTCGATAATTACCGACTGGGACCTTTCTATGTGGAATGTGGGAGGAGGCGTATGTTCAACAGTGAACTTCTGTGTTAGACTACAGCCCTTGGTGAGCGATGATCGTGATAAAGTACATGTCATGAGATATTGCAATTACTTTGTTAAATGAAGGTCATTTATTGAATGACAACATTTATCGATTAATTACCCATCTTTAGATGTATCGACTTTGTTTAAATATATTGAGATTTTTGATGTTTTATACTTTCAGTATTTTATTGACAGATATGACCTGTCATATATGCAAATTACACTCATTTTTTACTAACATTATCACATACAGTGTACATATATGATATCACCAATCTCGCTACTTATTATGCGTTTTCGTCCCTTGTCTTTCAACATTAACATTAATAAAACAGAGATAAGTAGCTACTTATAATATGTACAGTGAGGAGCAGAGTTAGAGTTTCTAGGATTTAAACTTATAACAACTGAAGTAGTTCAAAGATTAAAGATTGGCTATCGTGACTTTCTTGGATTGGCTTGTGAAGGCACCTCTATATACTCTATATGTACGTCCAGTGCACTTGGGCCTTTGTCGCAGTTCCAGGGCTGGTGCGCGGCAGGAGGGGCAGCGCCACTCCCGGGACAGACACACCAGCTACAACGTGGAGGGCTTGGTCACAAGCAGCCCAGCCAACTTAGTTGCTAACGACCCCGCCTTCGAAAGCTAAAGGGTTGATAGTTACATGTGCATACGAATCCTCTCTGTCGTGAGTGTCTCGAGAGGCGACAGAGGAGAGCCTACCACCTACCTATCTCGAAAATACCAGATTAAAAATGAGCAAACTGGTGACAAAGCGATCATGATCCCCTGAATGATCGCGAGAAGCCTGTAGAATCAATCCTGAAATGGACATTCATAGGCTGTTTTATGTATTATGTCTCAAACTAACGTTCATGCTTTTCACTAACACAATGAATAGTATCACTATGAAATCAGTGAGCCCCGTTCCAACGATATCCAGTATCACTGCAGGATTAGCTCATTTTGTTTGGGCACAACTCTAACAATTGAATAATAACACTCGCAAAGATGTGAATGGATGTGAATAACCAGGATATATCAGAGCACTTTGTTGCGTAACTGATATCTAGTTCTAACCATGACATAAATTGTATTCTAAATGATATATAAACATTTAAAACGTTAAGATAGTGCACGTTCCTCGCCAGGTATCCGAGCTGCTTGCCACGGACCCCCACGTCCTCGAAAAATGCCAGGTCCCAATTGAGGCCCTGGATCTAGTGCGAACGATGCGATACGATATTGAAATTGAGCTGAAACTCTAATTAAAACTATGTCCTTTCCGAACTAAAAATTTACTAATAATTTGTTGTATTGTGTTGTATATTTTATAACCGTAGAGCAACATGTTTAACTGTTTTATTTTAACAATCTACATAAAAACAACAATAAACAATCGCTACTACTGTCCGTTGTCCCAAAAATCTTTAGGCTGAAGGGTGGGTCGAGAAGGATTTAATCGTCTAGACTTCTGTCTACCTCTGTGATGGAGGAATATATGTGAATATGTTTCTAAAATAAAAAGTAGCCTACGATCCCATACGCCACAAAAAATTAAACTTTCTGCCAGTGTAAGTCCCGGGTGTTGAAATCAGTCTAGCCGTCTCAGATTAGCCGGAACAAACGGACAGACGCCTGAAACGTCTGGACCGAGTTTTGACGGAACTTCCTGGCGGTAGCTGATGTTGTAAGAATGTAACTAAAGGTATCATTATTTTAGAAACAATAATTAGGGTTTCAGGTGCTACAAAACCGCGAGAAGAGCCGCAGGGGCAGCATTTAGTCGAAGGCTGTTATCTTAACAATTGTTAGGGCCAACCTGCACCGACAAAGCTATATTGCTTTCGACTTGTATTACACTTATATAACATGCACATACTCTTAACAGCTTTTGGTAATCACTGCTGGACATGGGCCTCTCGTGCCGTAATCGCCACGCTTGAGGAAGCGGGTGGCGATCGCACTGCCAGACACCTCGCAGCACAACTGGCATAACCTAACCTATCATTTTGCCCATGGGACGGGAAAATGTTAAAAGAATGAAATCCTGCTTTTTCTACATGTCTCCGGGACATTTGGTGTTGTGGCCCATTCGTTGTTTCTTATTCCATAACACGAAATTGGTTTGCTACTTACGCATGAGACATCGGTGCAATGTGTTTGGGTTAGGTTAGGTTAGGAATTGGAGACCGACCAATGGGTGCCGGTCACTCTATCGAGCGCGTCCCCAGGTGGCAGATAGAGGGGAATGCCACATCACGGTTGTGTGTGGTACCGAAACCGGCGCGGACCAAAACTGGCTGGGTTCAGGGGCGTACCCTCCATTTCATTCGGAACTGGCCAACCCAAGACGGAATGCTCTGTAAGGCGGCCTTCAAGGGCGGGCCTCGGTTACTCCATCTCTTTCGCCCGAGGAGGACAGGGGATGTGACGGAATTGCGAGCGTTGTGTGGTCGTTTCGACGGCGTCGGACCACCCGTAATCTCTATGAGGGACCAGGGAGGCTCCTGGGGAGGAGGGTTATACAAAGAACGCGAGGAAAAGCCTCTTTAATAACCCCAATCTCAGGTCTAGCGTGCCGATGGGGATGAATGGCTGGGGGGAACCCGGTCACTAGCGCTTTGGGGGAAGGATTTTTGGGGACTGCGAGCCCTGCAAAGGAAAAGGAACAAAAATGAACGCGGTACTGAAACGCTGCAGGGTGGTCACCCCGGGCCTAGCTCAGGCTGCCCCATCGTATCTGGGCGGGGCGGCACACTGCATCAAGACACTGGCCGAAAAACAATGTGTTCCCGAACATCTGGGGACAAAAATAAAAGTGATGCCGGGAAAGCGTCGATCGCTTGAAGCCGTCGTGGGCAGTTTACTCGCTTACGAAGTACTCCCGTTAAGTCTGGCAGGTGAAAGAGTGATGGAGGGTATCCGACGTATCGCTGCATCATAGCATCTCGCACACTTCATCAAAGCGGAAGAAAGGGACCATCTGCAGGTAGGGCTGCTAAGTTACAGCGGTTCTGCCGGCCTCTGATGAGGAAACAAAATTCGGGAAAATATTTGGATACTCGAGGACGCCAACAAATACTAGATCTAGAAAAATCTTCTGATCCTGAAGAACTGGCCAGTAAACTACGTTCTCATACCTTCCGAACTGGATGCAAGAGTACATTGCTGGCAGCTACGGCCATAGAGTCAGTAGCGGATCGGTCTAAAAATTTAAAAGGTGACTTTGTTCGCGGAATAAGACTGGCCGTGCGACACACATACAAGCCTGACTCACGAATTTGCAAAGGAAATCTGCTGCGGACCCGGCCTTGGCAGCGAGACTGAAAAAGAATTAAGTTCTTCGTTCAGAGCTCTCCAGTCTAAACACCAAGAATGAGCAGCTTACTGAAATCAGTAACCTCGGAAGAAGTCCCCAGCAGTCAAATCGGTACAAGGCGTACCGGGGTCAGTCGCCATCAACTGCACCTGACCTGGGGAGCAAGAGAGAACTGATGGAGCAATTGGTGCTATGATCGAGAATATTCCCGTTTGCCTTCGGGGCAGGTTGTTCTGATAAGAGCACTTCGTCCTACTGGGGAAATCAAGGCTTGAAGACTTGAACAAAGGGTTGCCGCTCCTCGGAAACTTGCTCCGAAAGCAAAAGAAAAAATGCAGAAGGAATAAACCTTCTGTCACAGTGGACCTACCTCCTACTTCGGCACTTAGCGTCGATGCATATCTGCACGTCGGGGAGCTTTCATGGGCTGACGTAGCCAAAAAAGCCTCAAAACTCAGATCAAACAGGGCCCGAAAAGAATGGCATTTTGGTGGCAGAGAAAGGTAAAATGACAAAGGAGGCTGCGTGCCCCAACAACTGCAGAAGCAGCTGTTCTTTACCGGAAGGCTCTATATCCACCGAAAGCGCGAAGCCGAGCAAAAATCCGGCTGACCGATTGCCGGAATCCTCTTCATAAAGAGGCTATAACAGAGGTTTACTTCTGGAAATCAGTGGCCCTGACTGTAATACAAGAGCTGACAAACTTACACGACAAAAATGCAGGAGGTCTCTCAGAATTGAATGTCACGTCAGCCGCTAACGAAAACAGCTGATGTTCGACTGAGGATCTCGACGATGCGGTCAGTCCTACAGACTTGCTGTAGCGGTCGCAGAAGCTGGCGGATGCTCTATAGAAGAAATTAAAATAGGAGATATCCGTCGAACCTTACACCAGTATGGGGACATGCTGGCTGCGTTGTCCGGTCACAACGGTTCGCAAATTAGCAACTGCTAAGCGGATAAGTGTTGGTTTGGGGATCAGCTCGCGTGGACATTCTGGGCCTGAGCCTATGCACTGCTTCCGGTGTAGAAAAGGCCACGTTGGTGATCGATGTCCCAACAAAGTCAGCCGGGTGACCGATGTTACGCCTGCGGAAACCTGGTCACAGGGCAAATCAGTGCACAACCTCCGGTACTGAAATGCCCACATTGTGTTCAGATTTAGGTCGCCATCGATACAGACTTGGAAAGGTGTGAAACAATGCAAAAAGCAATTTTCTTGAAGCCAAATAACTCCGGCTTCCTTTAACGTCGGCTGCAGATGCAATACTGAACCAAGCGGGCTCGGAAATGGAGGTTGTTGAGAATCCAACTTCCGCCCTGAAAGTCACTCCAGGGTAACCTAAACCACTGCCGCAATGCCAAGATCTGCTTATGCAATTGCGGGTGGCGGGTATAGCAGTAATATGTAGACCTTACGTTGTTCCTGATCATACCCGCTGGTTTGGCGATAACTCAGGCTCCGTAGCCATCTACTGGGGAGCGGAGAGGGTGTCCCACCCTGCACCTTAGTAGGAAAGGGCAGGGCTTTGTTCGCAGTGCAATGGGGCACCTTGGCCATCGTTGGCTGTTATGTCTCTCCCAACAGGTGCTCGCCGACTACGAGTTGTACCTGAACCCGGGGTAGCGAACACCTGCATTCACAGGTGTCCTACCTCATCCACTGATTGTCCTGGGGGCTTTAACGCATGGGGCATGGGGTAACCCCAGAGATAGTCCGCGGGGAGAGGTCATAAAAGAATGGGCGGCTGGTTTTGGGACCTCGACTTATAAATCAAGGTTCCGTGAGCACATGCGTGCGATGGCAGGGAGTCGGTCGTGGATTGCTGCTGGGCGACTCCTTCAACTGACTCATTTAGTGTCAGGTTGTGTCGCAGAGAGTGGGGTCACAATATCGGACCACCGTTACATCATTTCGATGTAACATTCCACTTGACACCAATCATCTACAACCGCCGCAATAGCCCGCCGCGACGTTGGTGTCTCAAGCGGTTAGACCGAGACATGCTCGAAGCCGCCGCCAGCGTTGCGGCATGGCCGAAATCACCGAAGAGGTTTCAAAATCTGACCCGGAAGAAGCGAACTGGTTCCGGGGAACAATGACACAAATCTCTGCGATGTGTGTGCAGGATAGCCAGTGCGCCAAGCGCAGGGCAGCGGTATGCTGGTGGTCGGCAGGGGTACTCGTCTTCGTGCAATATGTCTACGAAGCAGACGCCAGTACACCCAGAGCGAAGGAGGAGAAGGCGAGCTCCGGCCGAGAAGGGTAGCCAAACCACGAGGGCATACCGAGCGGCTGCAAAAAGCGTTGCGGTTGCAATTACCAATGCAGAGTCTGGTCTGGCATGAGCTCTGGAGAGGGACTCGGGATCCGTGGGGACGTCCATACCGGATGGTACTGGGCAAACTCATGTGGATGCCCCCCTCTTGCAGAATCCCTTGATCCGGAGCTGCTGGGAAGAGTGATCAATTCACTTTTCCCGGTGGGTCCGAGCAAGTCCCTCTGTCCACCTCGAAGGTCGTCGGAGTGGCATGACGAGATGCGGGTAACCGTACAGGAGTTGGACCGAGCGGTTGGCCGCCCGAGGCCGAAGCACGGCTCAGGACGACGGAATACCAGGTCGGGTCTTGATGCTGGGTCTGGCTGCCTTAGGGGACGGACTGAGGCGGCTGTTCACCTGCTGCCTCCATACAGCCACGTTCCTTCGGCCTGGAAGGAAGCCGATTGGTCCTCTTAAAGAAGGAAGGCAGGGGCCGCAGATTCTCCCTCTGCGTACCGTCCATATGCCTGTTGGACGAGATTGGCAAGTTATTTGAAAAGTTCTTTGCCTTTCGTACCAGCAGGCATCTGTCGTGTGTCGGTCCTGATCTCGCCGAAAGCGGTTTACAACCCGACGCGAGCGTTCCATGCGGAACGCGGTTTTGCGCATCCGCTCCGTTGTCCGGAACGTACGCGATATCCCGGGGTGGCGTGGCAATGGCAACGGTGGTTTGGACATTGTCAATGCCTTTAACTCCCTGCCCTGGGAAGCAATCAGAGGGGCTCGCGCTTACCATCAAGTGCCCCTATCTGCAAAGGCGTGATCGCGGACTACTTGCGCGACAGGTACATTTTGTACATAGACAAAGACGGCAGAAAGATCCGGAGGGAGATCCAGTGCAGGGTGTTCCGCAGGGTTCGGTGCTGGGCCCATTGTGGAGACATCGCCTGCATTGCCGGTTCTGCGTGTGATCTTCCCGCTAGCGTCAACGTAGTTTGTTATGCAGACGACACCCTGGTGGTCGCCAGTGGGAACACTTTTGAGAGGACCAAGGAGCTCGCGCCGAGCTTGGGGTGGGAAACGTCGTCGCCAGAATTCACGAGTTGGGATTAGAATGGCGCCGCACAGACCGAGGCGCTATGGTTCCTAAATTGCCCAGGGGCAGGGAACCACCCGACTCGTGTGTCCGGAAATAGGTGGGTCTGAAGTCAGGTGGGGAGGCACGCCAGAGTATCTGGGCCTCCTACTGGTTGATCGCTGGGGCTTCGAAGGCACTTCGAGCGCCTGGTTCCCCGAATAGGGGTGGCGGGTGCTATGTGCATAGACTGCTGCCCAATCTAGGGGACCGGGTGAAGGATTCCGCCGCCTCTATGCTGGAGTCGTCCGATCCGTAGCCTTTATGGGAGGAGCGCCGGTGTGGGCGAAAGACTCCATCCGCCGATGTAGAACCAAAATCTACAGTGGCTTTGACGACCGGATGACCATACGGATGTGCGAGGATACCGCACGATATCCTTCGAGGCGGCAACTGTCCTGGCTCGCTTTCCGCCCTTGGATATACTGGCGGAAATGGATGGTGTATAACCGAATACGCATCCTCCGCCAGAAAGACGGTGATAACGAGCCAATAGAGGCGTTCGAGGGCCATTAAGCGTCAGGAACGTCCAGGAATGCTTTCGAGACGTGGCGTGCTCGGCTCAGTGAAGAGCGACAGGCGCGCAGACGCGTTGTCGAGGCTTTCCTGCCGGTCTTCGAGGCCTGGCTCCAGCGACGGGTGGAAGACTCACCTACAGACTTACACAGGTACTTACCGGACGCGGGTGTTTCAGTGATTATCTGGCAACAGATCGGACGTGAGGCGACGGCAGGCTACTTCCATTGTGGTGGGACGGTCCAGGACTCTGCAACGCATACCCTCGAGGTTTGCCCAGCATGGGAAGCGGAGCGGAGTATCCTGGAGAGCCGCATTGGACGAAACCGCCACTCCCTGCCAGCAGTCGTGTCGGCGATGCTGAGCGGGGATTCGGCATGAGCCGTAGCCGCCTTCTGTGAGACCGTGATGGCCCAGAAGGAGGCTGCTGAGCAGGATCGAGAGAGAGGACGAATCCCGCTCGGAGACGGGACCATCGAGGCGCAGTTGTGCCTCGTCAAGGCTCTCTAACAATGGTGTTTCCACCGGTTTCCTACGGCAGGAGCGCGAGCTCCGGTCTCGTTAAAGCGACTCTGAGGAGGGTGGCTCGACGTGGTCTCGAGCGCCACTGTGGTAGCATCGCGGGGATTCTGGGGCAACGTTGGCTTGCTCCCGGGAGAAACTATCTTAGCCAAGCATAAGAGGGGCCACGGTTGCGTTTTGTCGAACGGAGATCCGGCGCCCTCCCAGCAGCGGTGGTGACCACCGTGGGGTTTAGTCGGTGGGGTCCGACATAACCCAGTTCTTTCCGAACGCTGAATCCATAACGGATTTCCTCACGCAAAAAAAAAAAAGGTTAGGTTAGGTTAGGTTGGGTTGGGTTAGGTTAGGTTAGGTTAGGTTGGGTTGGGTTAGGTTAGGTTTTTTTTTTTTTCTTATCGCGGCCCTCTGACGTATAATCAGAGACTTTCTTCATCTTATATTATTATATTTTATGTCCTAATATGTCGTCGCATTCTCTCTGTGTATACTGAGATATACACACAAGGAAGCTTCAGTGGCTTGCTTACAACTGATCGTATGTAATATTGCCAAATTTTGTTGTAACCTATTAATAAATATTTCCTTCATCTTTATTATTGCATTATTTTATCATTACATTTAATTTGTTATTTCATTTAATTTACAATTTACTTATTCAATCTCTAATTCGGGCTTTTATTTCTTTTAATTGCTGTTTTACGATCCCTCACAATATTCAATAAAAATTTTCCTACTTTTCTTATTTTGACAATATACCTAAATTTTCGACTACTACATTAATTTCTGTTTGAATTTCCAATTCTTGCCTCTCTTTTCCAAATCTTGGGCATTCTACAAGTATATGTAGGATCGTCTCCTGAACTCCCGGCTCGCACACACAAGATGGGCTCTCCTTACATCGAAAACGACATAAGTATTCGGAAAACCCTCCATGTCCCGTCAATGTCTGGATCATTATTGGAGATAGATCCACTTCTCTCACAATTTTATAGGCAGCTTCTATATTTCCAATAAATATTTTAGTAACTCTGCCAGTTTCTCCTTCTATGTACCTCCTGTTCCAGTTTTCCAGGGTATCTCTCCTGATTAGTTTTTTGACGAAGGAGATGGGACAGCTGTCGTACTCCGGTCTACATTTCTTCCGCAGAGCAGCGTACTTCGCAAGTTCGTCAGCGCGCTCGTTTCCCGCCAAACCCGCATGGGTAACGAGGTGGAGATGCTTTTTGTTGGTTTACAATGTTTTGTATATTTTGCGGGTCTTGACTGCGAGAGGTGTTGGGGTCTTGGTTTACAATTGACTCGAGCAGATCTCGAGTCACTGTAAATTCCGAAAGTGGTTTGGTGCTATTGAGAACCTGCTCTGTTGCCCTATCATATGGCCAGTAGTTCTGCCTGGTAGACGGTGCAGTAGTCTGACAGTTTAAGCTTCAGAGTTTTGATCTCAGCTTCACTATTCCAAATGGAAAGTGCTGCTCCGACCTTTCCCTCTATCTTGCTCCCGTCGGTAAAGATTCGTAGACTCTGGGTGTTGTTTTGCCTTATTTCGTCCTCATCTACCAGACATGCAAACTGTAGGTCAATACAAGTTGCTGGATGGGGCAATTCAGTTACTCTCGCTTTTGTTCCAGATCTCGGTCCCCAGCACTGATCGGAGATTGCCTCTCTTTGCTGCAAAAGAAGCTGCTTCTTGAACTCTTAAGTCTAGAGGAAGCAGTCCTGCCAGTGCTAAAGCCGAGTGAAGCAGAGACAGTTCTGCACTTTTATTATTTTTGGGCAAACCCTCTCTGCACCATATCCAGGTGTTTTCGGACTCCCAACTTACGAGTCGCTGGCGCCCACACGCTCGCCGCGTACAGTATCACCGGCTCAGCCACCGCCGTGTACACAGTCCTGATAATCTCAGGTTGAAGGCCCCAACTGATCTTAGCAGCTCTCGACAGCTGTGCGTATAGAGCTGTTGCCTTCTTACACACATTCTTCACATGTGTGTTGAATGTGAGTTTCTTGTCAATGGTGACACCGAGCACCTTGATCTCCTCCGACATGCCAATGCCTATCCCGCCCATGTTTAGTTGTGGAGAATCGTATTTCAGCTTGTTTGTTAGAACCATTGCCTTGGTCTTCTGAGGCGCGAATTTAAGTTTGTTACGGATTCCCCACTTCCGAACATGCTCGAGAGCTGCGTTGGCACGTCTCTGGATTTCAAGAGCTGTGTCGCCTGCAAATAACAGGACTATGTCATCAGCAAATGCCTGACACCGGTCTCCGGTCGCGTCTAGCTCTTTAAGCAGGGGATCCAGAAGCAAATTCCATAGTACAGGACCCCCAATGGAACCTTGTACATCCTTTGATGTCATTTGGTGACTTCCGCACCTGCATACCTTACCCTTACTTTTCTGTCCTGGAGATAGCTGTCCATCAGTCGTCTGATATTTATTGGACATCTTTCCTCAGCCAATCGGCATCTTATGGCTGGCCGCAAGCGCTATCAAAGGCTCCCTCTATGTCAAGTGAAATCATAACAATTATTTTTTTGTTATTTAATTCTGCACGTATGTATTCCATCATGTCATAGAGGGAGTCCTCAGTGCTCCTCTGTGGCGTGAAGCCGTATTGGCGAGTACTGCTTGTAGGCTGGATGTACCATCTTATCCTTCTGATGACCATCTTCTCCAGGACTTTTCCCATAACAGGTAATAGGCCTATGGGTCTGTATGATTTAGGGTGCGTATAGTCCTCTTTTCCAGGCTTCCGTAAGGCTACGACTACTGCCTCCTTCCATACGGTGGGGAAATATCCTAATTCCAAGCATTTATTTAAAAGGCTCAAAAATATACCTGGGTTTTGCAAGATAGCTTCTCTGCATATATCAGCCGTGAAACCGTCCCCGCCGGGTGCTTTCTTTGCGTTGAAGCTGTTGATAGCGTACCGAAGCTCTGCAAGTGTAAATGGGGGATCGCAAGAATTATCTTCCGACCCTGCATTTACTTGTTTGGCTAAGTCTCTTGTACGCTGGTGTTCTGCGTCATCAGCCTCAACATCATCTACCGGGTAGAACGTCCCGGCCAATAACCTTGCTGATTCTACGTTTCCTAAGACCATCCCTTTCTCAATAAGGGAATGTCTTCGTGTCGTTTTGCAGTTCTACCGATGACGCGGTATATGCCATCCCATAACCCTTCCCTGTCCTGTCTAGAACAGAAATCCTTCAACTCTTTATTTGAGCCTTTTTTGCTTGACATTCATAAGCGTTTTTCGCTTCCAGGTACTCTTCGACAACAGCTGCTCTGCGTACCGAGGCTGCACACCTAATGCGGCGCTTCTTGGTAATGGTGTCCTTCTTTAGCTTAAGGAGTTCGTCGTTCCACCACGGTAAGGTTAGTATGCTTTTAGATTTCTTTTTAGGTATCGATTTTTCACATGTGTTTCTAATGGCTTCCAAATATTTTTGCAAATGTAGATCTAGATTATCACTGTTTTAATGGTGTTTATTACTTTTCGTTCATGTTTATTTCTGACAATAATTTAGTCAGTTTCACATGAAACTGACTCCATTTTGCTTTTTTACTGTTATATATGCGTGTAGTTCTTTCAACTGTTATGCCTATTGGTTTTGTTTTGCTAATTTGAAATCTAATCGCGTTGTGGTCCGAACTCGTTATGCTATCATCCACCCTCCAATCCTGCACTAGCTCAGTAGGCTCTCCGAGCACGCTGTTATATCAACGTGGCTCTGATATCTTGTTCCTCCTCTTATTGTATCGAAGGTGGGAATATCCCCTTCGTTTAGTATTTGGAGGCCAAGCTCGTTCAGAGTACCTGCAAGCGTCTCCCCACGTTTGTCCTCTTTTACGCTGCCCCACCATGGGCTCCACGCGTTGCATCCTCCTATGAGTACCCTGTTCTTACCCATTTTTTCCACTACATTTTTAGTCGGTCTAGGTACGGTTCAATGGACTTGTCTGGTTCGATATAGAATGAGACTATTCCCATTTCCCATGTCCTTGTTTTGATTTTATTATTACCAAGTTTTTGTGGAGAGAGTAGGACACTGAGTGACTTCAATGTTATCATCGAAGACAGCTATAGCTGCCTTCACCACTCCATCTCTTAGGGTGCATTGGAATATTCGTGCTCCCCTATAGTCCCTCATATATCCCCCCCCCACGTAGGGTTCTTGTATTAGGGCTAAGCTAATCCCTTTTGTGCTACATTCTATCATTAGCTCGTTAGTAGCGAGCTCTTTTCTCTGAAGGTTTGCCTGAACTAGAAGGATTGGTTTACCGTCCACTCCAATATACCGTCCAGAGTTTGTACTTATGCTCCCGTCAAATACCTTAGCAATAGGCTACGCAAGACCTAGCCATTGCGTCCCATTTCTTCCGTATCGGGCAATCGTTATCAAACGCGTTATGATGTACTCGACCCAGTTTCGCTCTAACACAGTTACTGCAGGAAGGTAACTCTCCGGCGATGAATGCAGGGCAGGTTGTTTTCATATGGGGGCCTCCACAGTGCGAGCATTTGTCCTCCGTCTCTTTACACAACCTTTTCCCATGCCCGTAAGCGAGACATCGTGAACATTGCACCAACGGTGACTGGTCAGCCACCACTACACGCTGCAAGTCCACGTGAACTCGCCCTATTTCGATCATTCTCTGCCATAGTACTGGAGAAACCTGAAGGATCACGTGGTTTGTGTGAGGATTTCTAGTCTTTCTCCGGTATCGCACTGTTAGTCTCACATCTTCGCTACTTAAGGACACCAACAAGTTCTTATTTTGGTTCCTTATTGCGGCGATTACGTCCTCGTCGGTGTTGACCATCAGCACGTCCCTCAGGATGACTAACGGGTCTTTGTTTTTGGTCTCTTCAACTGAAAGACCAGTATGACCAGCTGTTAGTCGGTTAGCCACCTTCTCTATCTCCTCCCGTGTACCGCATCCCACGATAACCTTTTGGTCTTTGGCCTTTCTCACTTTTCCACTCTCAGTCCACTCTGTTTGGCATCTACCGCCATCCGTATTTTTCTAATACTTCGCTACTTGTGTCTTTTCGTTTCCTGATGTGACAATAATCGAATGCATTTTTGCAGAGACTAAGTTCTGAAGGCGTGGCGCGATCTGTTCTTCAGGCTGCCTCCTAGACCGATTCGCTGCCACACTTGCGTAGGTGGTCAGCTCCATCCTATGGCTTTTCACCTCCTCGCACAAACGTTTCGTCTCTGTTTTGCACTCTGAAAGAAATTTGCTATGTTCTTCCATTTTTTTAATAAGTTCAGACTCCAGTTTATGTGTCTGGTTCTCTTCTTTTTTATTTGGCTTTTCTTTTTGTTTTCCTTCTTCTACTTTTGTAAGTGCATACAGTTTGTCAACAGCTTCTATGATTTTTTCTTTAAGTTCCGTTTTAAGATTCCGAGAGCTATTTAAAAGCAATTTTATTTTGACCAAGTGAGCTTTGGCTTCCTGTACTTTATTTGAACCCTGGGACGTTTCAGAACATTCCTGTTTCTCGCATTCCTCGGTTGTAGAAGATGTTTTTAACTTTTGCTTGGTCGGCTGGATGACAGGTCCGCTCTTGGGTATCGCTCCAAGACGAGTCTCCAGCTCTCCGACACTTTTCCTCACACGGGATGTTATTGCCGACTCTTTTGCATTTGAAGCACTCGCATTCTCCATCTTGTTCTCAGGTTCCTGAGATGATGCTGCCGATTTATTTTGTGGGGGTGTTTTAAACATATTTCCAGAGGGCTTTGTCAATTTATAAATAAAAACTTAATAAAATAGTTTAAACGTCCAATAAGACTTGTAAATATAAAAGTGTAAAATTCTATGTCAATAATGATATTTTCTATTTCTTTAATAATAAAAACCTTTAATAATTGTCAAAATATATAAACAACTTACTGTTGTGTTGTCTAAAGTAGATGACTTAGATATGTCCAATAATGTAAGTCTAGAACTAAGGATTAAAAACGTCAGTTATTAAATAATAATATAATAAATCGTAATGATTACGGTTTTTGTCCTAGATATAAAACAACTAGAGTTACTGGGTCTAATGTCTAATAATGTTTATAAATAAGGACTTGACCTATTTAACTTAATAAAGTTGAATAAATAAACAATTATCTTTTTTTTTTTTTTTTTTTAAGACTGATCTGCAACGTTTAGAATTTACGTAAGTGATGAAAAACGGGTGGGCAGGAGGGCGATTTTTCGCTAATTTCCTCTTGTTTTCTTGCAGATTTCACCGCGGGAGGCTGTTTCGACACTAGGTGGACCGGATCGAAGAAAAACGCAAAGAAATCAGCGATTTTAAATTTATAAATTTTGAATTGAAATTACGTAAATAAAATTTTTATTTATATAACAATTTAATAATTTGTCAAAATAGCCAGAAAATATCTAAAAACAATATGAGCTATATAAAAGTTTATTGCTGCAATAAAAGAATTTTTCGGAGCGAAAAGGAGGCGAATCAGTTAAAATTTCACTATTTTAACGCTTGCCTACTACACCTTTGGCTCGAACTATTGAACTAATCTTTTTGATTTTTCGCTAATTTCCTCTTGTTTTCTTGCAGATTTCACTGCGGGAGGCTGTTTCGACACTAGGTGGACCGGATCGAAGAAAAACGCAAAGAAATCGGCGATTTTAAATTTATAAATTTTGAATTGAAATTACGTAAATAAAATTTTTATTTATATAGCAATTTAATAATTTGTCAAAATGGCCAGAAAATATCTAAAAACAATATGAGCTATATAAAGAGTTTATTGCTGCAATAAAAGAATTTTTCGGAGCGAAAAGGAGGCAGATCAGTTAAAATTTCACTATTTTAACGCTTGCCTACTACACCTTTAGCTCGAACTATTGAACTAATCTTTTTGATTTTTCGCTAATTTCCTCTTGTTTTCTTGCAGATTTCACCGCGGGAGGCTGTTTCGACACTAGGTGGACCGGATCGAAGAAAAACGCAAAGAAATCGGCGATTTTAAATTTATAAATTTTGAATTGAAATTACGTAAATAAAATTTTTATTTATATAGCAATTTAATAATTTGTCAAAATGGCCAGAAAATATCTAAAAACAATATGAGCTATATAAAGAGTTTATTGCTGCAATAAAAGAATTTTTCGGAGCGAAAAGGAGGCAGATCAGTTAAAATTTCACTATTTTAACGCTTGCCTACTACACCTTTAGCTCGAACTATTGAACTAATCTTTTTGATTTTTCGCTAATTTCCTCTTGTTTTCTTGCAGATTTCACCGCGGAGGCTGTTTCGACACTAGGTGGACCGGATCGAAGAGAAAAACGCAAAGAAATCGGCGATTTTAAATTTATAAATTTTGAATTGAAATTACGTAAATAAAATTTTTTATTTATATAGCAATTTAATAATTTGTCAAAATGGCCAGAAAATATCTAAAAACAATATGAGCTATATAAAAGAGTTTATTGCTGCAATAAAAATTTTCGGAGCGAAAAGGAGGCAGATCAGTTAAAATTTCACTATTTTAACGCTTGCCTACCACCTTTGGCTCGAACTATTGAACTAATCTTTTTGATTTTTCGCTAATTTCCTCTTGTTTTCTTGCAGATTTCACCGCGGGAGGCTGTTTCGACACTAAGGTGGACCGGATCGAAGAAAAACGCAAAGAAATCAGCGATTTTAAATTATAAATTTTGAATTGAAATTACGTAAATAAAATTTTTTATTTATATAGCAATTTAATAATTTGTCAAAATGGCCAGAAAATATCTAAAAAACAATATGGGCTATATAAAAGAATTTATTGCTGCAATAAAAGAATTTTTCGGAGCGAAAAGGAGGCAGATCAGTTGAGGTTAGGTTAGGTTAGGTTAGGTTAGGTTAGGTTAGGTTGGGTTAGGTTAGAGTTAGGTTAGGTTAGGTTAGGTTAGGTTAGGTTAGGTTGGGTTGGAGTTGGGTTGGGTTAGGTTAGGTTAGGTTAGGTTAGGTTGAGTTGGGTTAGGTTGAGTTGGGTTAGGTTAGGTTAGGTTAGGTTAGGTTGGGTTAGGTTAGGTTAGGTTGGGTTAGGTTAGGTTAGGTTGGGTTGGGTTAGGTTGGGATTTAGGTTAGGTTGGGATTGGGTTAGGTTAGGTTAGGTTAGGTTGGAGTTAGGTTAGGTTAGGTTGGGTTAGGTTGGGATTGGGTTGGGTTGGGTTAGGTTAGGTTAGGTTAGGTTAGGTTGGGTTAGGTTAGGTTAGGTTTTTTTTTTTTTTATGTTTTCCACCAAAGTACACCGTCCCCAATGGCCGTTTATTTATTATTTTCACATGTGTTTTATAATTATATTACATTTTGATATCTTATTCAGTTACATAAAGAAGACATTTATCAGTGCGATTTGATACATTGATAGTGTCAATCTCTACAGTTTTATTACTCTTATTCTACTTATTTCTCTAGTATACATTTCCTCTGATTGAATTGCAATGCGCTTTATTAATTATTATTTTAAAATTGTGCGCTTACTGAAGAGAAAAAAAAAAAAGAAACAGTAATTCTTATATCTATATAACATAAAATTGGAATTATTTTCTATGGTGCTGTTCAGCGTTTAGTGAAAAAGTCAGCAATTTTGTCCTATTACTAATTAACTAAAATTATTTACAATAAAAAAAAAACAAAAGTCTGATAATAACTGTATATAGCTAAATGAAATGATGAGAGATGTTTTAATTAATTTTCTTATATCTATTTTTAATGACAATAACCTTATAATATTATTTACATATTGAATTTTTTGAGGTTGTTTATAATTGATTGGGTAAGTCGTACAAAAGATTCAATGGTACTATGTTTGCTAAGTAACTCTTTTAAATTATACGGTGATACTCGCATGTTGTTGCTTGCAGTTTTGAAGAGGATTCAGTCTGTCGCTGCTTGCGTAAGACATTCTTTAACAGGCCGATCTAAAGTTTGTACTTTGGCATTGTCACAGGGGCAAAACGGATTGTTTAGTTAGTTAGGTTAGGTTAGGTTGAGTTAGGTTAGGTTAGGTTGGGTTAGGTTGGAGTTAGGTTGGGTTTTTTTTTTTTAATTCTGGTTCCCTGACATGGGAGATCAGGGCCTTTTTATTCTTTTATGCTTGATTTTCTGTTTATTTTTTCTTATCGCTTTATTTTTGTTTAAATATAATGCTATTTCTTATATTGCATAGTTTTATTATACTCAAAATTTTAAATGCTTAATATTCTCTATATTGGAACTGGTAGCGTATTCTATTATATACGCCACAGTTTCTTCCACGCCACTGTCACTTATGACTACTCACTTATTTTATTTACTACTAGATTTGCTATATATTTACAGTATCTTATGAATCTATTTCTACTTTTCTCATTCCTAATTATATCACAAATATTTTCTTTATTAATTTTTATACCTATCGCAGCTTCCACATCGTATCTTTCCTTACCATAGATGGGGCATTCTGTAACAAGGTGAGTCACATTTTCCTTTTCTCAGGGTCACATGCGCATGATGGGCTCTCCTTACATTTAAAGCGATGCAAGTAATCCGAGAACCCACCATGTCCCGTCAGCACCTGTATTGCCAATGGGTCCAAATCCACTTTTTTAATAATTGAGTAAGCCTCAATAGCGTCTGGGAAGAATATTTTGGTCGTATACGCCGTGTCTCCTTCTTTATACCGCGTGTTCCATTCGATAAGTGACTCCTGACGGATTTGTCTCTTAACGAATGAAATAGGGCACCTGTCATAGTCAGTCATGGCACCGATTTTTTGAGCTGCCTCCTTTGCCAACTGATCCGCTCTCGTTCCCTTCCAACCCAGCGTGTGCTTTAATCCAGTGGAGATTTATGGATTTACCTTGATTTTTTTATTTTCTTTATATTTAAAGCTATATTAACTGCTAACGGGTGGAGGAACACCTGGTGTTAACGTCTGGAGAGCAGACATGGAGTCGCAATAAATACGTGTTTTGTGCAGAATTTTGGAGTGTGAAATTAGTTGCTTCAAGCAGAGCCAGCAGTTCTTGCCCAAGACAGTGCAAAAATTTTCCAGTTTCAGTTTGCGGTTACTTGTCTCCGCGGCGTCTTTTCAAACTGAAAGAGCCGCGCCAACTTTCCCTTCTGATTTTACTTCCATCGGTATAAATGTTTAATCCTGGACTCTTATGTTGGTCCATTTGTGCACTATCCGCCACGCAAATAAACTGTAGCCCTACTTGATCCGCTGGGTGTAATGTCTCCTCGTACGGTATATTCCTTTCCACGTCCCTGTCTCCCATCACCCGCTTAGATAGTCCTTTCTTTATTTCATAAAGCGAGGCTGCTTCCCGGACCCTCAGATCCAATGGAAGCAGTCCAGCAAGCCGCAAGGTCGAGTTCAGTGATACCGTTTTGTACGATTTTATTATTTTCTGCACAAAGCCGCGCTGCACCGCATCGAGCTGTTTTTAATTTTAATTTTATGTGTAGCAGGCGCTCATGCACTAGCTGCGTACATAATTACAGGCTCCACTACCGCAATATATATGGTCCTAACTATCTCCGGGTTCAGTCCCCCACGAGTTTTAGTGAGCCTCGACAGTTGACTATAAAGACTTTGTGCCTTACGGCACACATTCTGCACATGGCTATTGAATGTTAATCTTTCGTCAATCAGATAGCCAAGAATTAGGTTAGTTAGGTTAGTTAGGTTAGGTTAGGTTAGGTTAGTTAGGTTAGGTTAGGTTAGGTTAGGTTAGGTTAGGCTAGGTTAGGTTAGGTTGAGTTGGGTTAGGTTAGGTTAGTTAGGTTAGGTTGGGTTATATTTTTTTTTTTTTTTTTTTTTTACCAGCAGCCTCTGACGTATATATTCAGAGTCATTTTATATATTAAAATATAATTAAAATCTTAAAATTAATATATTTCGACGCATTCTCTCTGCGTATACCTGTGGGTATACGCACAAGTGAGTTCTGTCAGCCTATCACTTGCTTCGCACTTTTGCTGAATTAAAGTAAATTACTTAAATAAAAGCTACAATTAACAATAATTTAAATTACATTATTATAAATCACATTTATATATCTTTTTAATAGGGATAATATATTTATTAAATTGGACACAGGAGTGTAAATCTAATATCATTCAGGCGCATATTGTATTATTTGTATTGTATTATTTTATTCATTTTTATTTCTATATCCTACACATTTAACAAGGTCTTCGCAATATTTTAAAAATTTTCCTCTTGTTTTTTTATTGACTAGTAGCGCATTGAAAGTTTCAGCTTCTAAACTGGTGTTGAGCGTCGTCTTTAATTCGAGTCTTTGTATATCGAACCTAGGGCATTCCAGAAGTATATGTGGCACTGTCTCTTTTATTTCTGGATCGCATACACATGAGGGGTTTTCTTTGCATCGGAAGCGATACAGATAATCGGAGAACCCGCCATGCCCGGTCATCGCTTGAACTGGCTTCAGGAGACAGCACTGTCTCTCTGACAACTCGAAATGCACTTATTACGTCCGGAAGAAACATTTTCGTGATTTGGCCTGTTTCACCCTCTGCGTATCTTATATTCCATTTGATCAGGGTTTCCCTTCGGCGTCTTTTGAATAAAAGAAACCGACACCTTATCGTCCTCCTTAGTATAATTTCTTTACTAAATCTGTTCAACTTATTCGTTGGGAAACATAAAACCATTCGAAGTCGAAAAAAAAAAACAATTTCTTAACCAATCTATAACGCCTTTAGAATGTAGATGCCTTTAGAAGGGTATCTTGACACAGCAGCACAATAAGTGGTCACCGCAGCAATAAATACATTTCAATTTGAATAGAAATGAAACACAGAACTACTTACACAAAAACATACAATTTCTTTACTAAATCTGTTCAACTTATTCGTTGGGAAACATAAAACCATTCGAAGTCGAAAAAAAAAAACAATTTCTTAACCAATCTATAACGCCTTTAGAATGTAGATGCCTTTAGAAGGGTATCTTGACACAGCAGCACAATAAGTGGTCACCGCAGCAATAAATACATTTCAATTTGAATAGAAATGAAACACAGAACTACTTACACAAAAACATACACATCATTTTTGTGTAGAAAAGCAACTCTGAGCTTATGGGTCAAACAGACAGCCCCACTTAGAACCCTAGGACATACCGAGTTCAGGCGGCAATAGTGTGAACATTTTATTCAAAAGCCCATAGAGCCTTGTGGAGGAGGGTTCCACAGGACCTCCGCCACCTTCACGCCTGCGCAGTCAGCACTTGCCTCCACCCTGCACCGCGGCGCACCGGGTTATATAATACTATACACCAGGTTGTATAATAATAATCAATAATAAATAAATTAATACATATATATATAGATAGGGACAACATCACATACATTGCTCCGATCCCAATGTAATATGCTAAAGCACTTGAGGTATGGGAATCAAAAACAACGAGAGCTACAAATACCAGACCCGAGAAATTGTTACAAAAAGTGGTTTTCTACATTGGCCGACCAGGAACCCGGGACCTCGAGATGACGACACCTTGAAAACCAATGTTTCGCCTCTCGTCCACAAGGAGATCATCAAATATGTTGCCTTACATTTACATAACCGCCTGTTGAGAATCCACTGCAGAGCCTTAGGCCTCTGCCAAAGGGAGGATTCGCCATAATCGCACCTCAAATCTGTTCAACTTATTCGTTGGGAAACATAAAACCATTCGAAGTCGAAAAAAAAAAACAATTTCTTAACCAATCTATAACGCCTTTAGAATATAGATGCCTTTAGAAGGGTATCTTGACACAGCAGCACAATAAGTGGTCACCGCAGCAATAAATACATTTCAATTTGAATAGAAATGAAACACAGAACTACTTACACAAAAACATACACATCATTTTTGTGTAGAAAAGCAACTCTGAGCTTATGGGTCAAACAGACAGCCCCACTTAGAACCCTAGGACATACCGAGTTCAGGCGGCAATAGTGTGAACATTTTATTCAAAAGCCCATAGAGCCTTGTGGAGGAGGGTTCCACAGGACCTCCGCCACCTTCACGCCTGCGCAGTCAGCACTTGCCTCCACCCTGCACCGCGGCGCACCGGGTTATATAATACTATACACCAGGTTGTATAATAATAATCAATAATAAATAAATTAATACATATATATATAGATAGGGACAACATCACATACATTGCTCCGATCCCAATGTAATATGCTAAAGCACTTGAGGTATGGGAATCAAAAACAACGAGAGCTACAAATACCAGACCCGAGAAATTGTTACAAAAAGTGGTTTTCTACATTGGCCGACCAGGAACCCGGGACCTCGAGATGACGACACCTTGAAAACCAATGTTTCGCCTCTCGTCCACAAGGAGATCATCAAATATGTTGCCTTACATTTACATAACCGCCTGTTGAGAATCCACTGCAGAGCCTTAGGCCTCTGCCAAAGGGAGGATTCGCCATAATCGCACCTCGCTTGGCAGAGCCGGATTGTGATCAGAGAATGGCAATATTCTCACGTCCTTACCACGGCGTAATTATATAATAATAGCCATTTTATGCCTTCTTAAATCAAATATCGTGGAAATTTAAGTATTTATTAATATGGAATGACGACGGAATAGTAGAATTGATATTTTCAGTTATAGGATATAACATGTAAGTTATG
>JAGSMR010000391.1:0-22918 GCA_029286605.1 Sericinus montela
CTTATTCGTTGGGAAACATAAAACCATTCGAAGTCGAAAAAAAAAAACAATTTCTTAACCAATCTATAACGCCTTTAGAATATAGATGCCTTTAGAAGGGTATCTTGACACAGCAGCACAATAAGTGGTCACCGCAGCAATAAATACATTTCAATTTGAATAGAAATGAAACACAGAACTACTTACACAAAAACATACACATCATTTTTGTGTAGAAAAGCAACTCTGAGCTTATGGGTCAAACAGACAGCCCCACTTAGAACCCTAGGACATACCGAGTTCAGGCGGCAATAGTGTGAACATTTTATTCAAAAGCCCATAGAGCCTTGTGGAGGAGGGTTCCACAGGACCTCCGCCACCTTCACGCCTGCGCAGTCAGCACTTGCCTCCACCCTGCACCGCGGCGCACCGGGTTATATAATACTATACACCAGGTTGTATAATAATAATCAATAATAAATAAATTAATACATATATATATAGATAGGGACAACATCACATACATTGCTCCGATCCCAATGTAATATGCTAAAGCACTTGAGGTATGGGAATCAAAAACAACGAGAGCTACAAATACCAGACCCGAGAAATTGTTACAAAAAGTGGTTTTCTACATTGGCCGACCAGGAACCCGGGACCTCGAGATGACGACACCTTGAAAACCAATGTTTCGCCTCTCGTCCACAAGGAGATCATCAAATATGTTGCCTTACATTTACATAACCGCCTGTTGAGAATCCACTGCAGAGCCTTAGGCCTCTGCCAAAGGGAGGATTCGCCATAATCGCACCTCGCTTGGCAGAGCCGGATTGTGATCAGAGAATGGCAATATTCTCACGTCCTTACCACGGCGTAATTATATAATAATAGCCATTTTATGCCTTCTTAAATCAAAATATCGTGGAAATTTAAGTATTTATTAATATGGAATGACGACGGAATAGTAGAATTGATATTTTCAGTTATAGGATATAACATGTAAGTTATGTAACAATAAATGTGATATGCTCAAATATAATTTGTATCAACCTGTACACTCACATAGCCTGTCCCAACCGTGCCCAAACCAACAATTTTACAATCTATATATACATCTATACATGTAAATATAATTGGGTGTCTGTCTGTAATATTGAAATGACCGTTTTTACTACATGTATATGAATATATTTAATAACATTTATACAAGTTTTGTCTTCTGTCGAGTTTTTCTCTGTATATCTGTTTGTTCCAGCTAATCTGAAAAGGCTGTACTGGTTTTGCAGAACGTTCACTGACAGATAGCTAATGTTATAAGGAAGTAACATAGGCTTTTTGGTGCATTTGTATTTTGGAAAAATATATCGTCACGCAATTCCCTATACAGGGGTAGACAGAGGTCTAGACAATTAAGTCGTTTCGACCACTTTCCACCAAAGACACATTTGGGACAACGTGACAGGAGAGCTCGTCGCCGTCCATTATGTCCAAGCCAACAATATAAATCGTACGTAAGTTTTGAAAACTTATAGGTACGAGTGCCCTGAGGATCGACTTCCGATCACACTACCACTCAGTTATCGTAACAGTTTTGCTAGTAAGTAAATATAGGTTTAATACTAAGTAAATATATGTGTATAAGAGAGACTCTTATCTTCTATTAGTTGGTATGTAAATAGAAATCAAATTTTATTGAAATTCTAACCTGTAAAATTTAATTAATTTTGTTTAATATAATAATAATATTTATGCCTTCTAAATCAAAATATCATTAAAATTTAAGTATTTAATAATATGGAATGACGACGGAATAGTAGGTTAATGTTTAAAATTTACAATTCAGTTTATCAAGTTATATTGTGTAAGATTTGTACGCCGTAATAATGTGATATGCTCCAATATGAATTTGTATCAACCTGTACACTCACATAGCCTGTCCTCGGCTTGTGCTTTCCAGTTTTCAACGGTACAATCTATATATACATCTATACATGTAAATGTAATTGGAGTGTCTGTCTGTAATATTGAAATGACCGTTTTTACTACATGTATATGAATATATTTAATAACATTTATGCCTTCTTAAATCAAAATATCATTAAAATTTAAGTATTTAATAATATGGAATGACGACGGAATAGTAGGTTAATGTTTAAAATTTACAATTCAGTTTATCAAGTTATATTGTGTAAGATTTGTACGCCGTAATAATGTGATATGCTCAATATAAGATTTGTACGCCGTAATAATGTGATATGCTCAATATGAATAGAAATGAAACACAGAACTACTTACACAAAAACATACACATCGATATGTTTTTGTGTAAGCGGTACGGGCTATGTATGGGTCAAACAGGCAGCCCCATAGAACCCTGGGACATACTGAGGGTTCAAATGAAACACAGAAATAGTGTGAACGTTTTATTCAAAGCCCCATAGAGCCTTGTGGAGGTATACGGAGGTTCGAATGAAACACAGCGTCAGGCGGCCGGCAGCCCCCACAGCTTGAGGTTGCCGGCGTCGCGCTTGCGGTCGGGCGGCTCCTTGTCCTCGCAGGCGAAGGCCAGCAGGTAGCGCGCCGGGTGCCACGCCACCGTGAACGTGGCCGCCGCCACCGGGACCTCCGCCACCTTCGCGCCTGCGCAGTCGGCGCGGTTACTGTCACCCTTACCCACCGCGGCGCTTGCGCCAACGGCCAATTACACCGAGTTGTATAATAATAATCAATAATAAATAAATTAATACATATATAGATAGGGACAACATCACATACATTGCTCCGATCCCAATGTAATATGCTAAAGCACTTGAGGTATGGGAATCAAAACAACGAAGGCACCACAAATACCCAGACCCGAGAAATTGTACAAAAAGTGGTTTTCTACATTGACCCGACCGGGAACCCGGGACCTCGAGATGACGACACCTTGAAAACCAATGTTTCGCCTCTCGTCCACGGAGATCATCAAATAATATTTGCATACATTACATAACCGCCTGTTGAAATCCACTGCAGGACATAGGCCTCTGCCAAAGGAGGATTCGCCATAATCGCCTCGCTTGGCAGGCGGATTGGCGATCAGGGAATGGCAATATTCTCACGTCCTTACCACACGGCGTAATTATATAATAATAATATTTATGCCTTCTTAAATCAAAATATCATTAAAATTTAAGTATTTAATAATATGGAATGACGACGGTATAGAAGGTTAATGTTTAAAATTTACAATTCAGTTTATCAAGTTATATTGTGTAAGATTTGTACGCCGTAATAATGTGATATGCTCCAATATGAATTTGTATCAACCTGTACACTCACATAGCCTGTCCCCGGCTTCGTGCCCAAGCCAACGGTACAATCTATATATACATCTATACATGTAAATATAATTGGAGTGTCTGTCTGTAATATTGAAATGACCGTTTTACTACATGTATATGAATATATTTAATAACATTTTATACAAGTTTTGTCTTCTGTCAGTTTCTCTGTATGTCTGTTTGTTCCGGCTAATCTCTGAAAAGGCTGTACTGATTTTTACAGAACGTTCACTGACAGATAGCTAATGTTATAAGGAGTAACATAGGCTTTTTTTAATTTGTATTTTGGAAAAAATATATCGTCACGCAATTCCTATACAGAGGTAGACAGAGGTCTAGTCTAGACCATTAATTCCCTTCGAATCGCCTTCCACCGAAGATATTTTCGGTACCACGTGACAGGTGGTGAGCCCGTCGCCGTCTCTAGGTCCAAGCCATCGATATAATTCGTACATAAGTTTGCCACCTGGGGATCAAACTCTGGTCTCTTGACTCGAAATCCCGAGCACCCAACCACTCGACATTTGACTGTTCGTCAATAGATTATTTGTGATATCGTACAGGATCTCTAGTAATCGATCTAATCGAATGGTAACAGAAATAAGCGAAGCCATATAGATGAACAAGTATTAAATTCTTCTTCGACTGATATAATAATAATAACTTTATTGGTAATAAACATAGTACATTAAATGTTCACATAAGAAAAACATATAACAAAATTAAGGTTAAAAATAGTGAGCGTGACGTTCTGTTCTCCTAGCTAGGCTATGTAATAGTCTGTATTAAGGAGCTACAGTTCCCTGCCCCTTATAGTATGTATAAAATTGTTTCTTTTGCGTTAGTACTACAGTTTAAAATCTAACAAAGAACATAGAGAGTGCAAATCGATAAAAATGTTTATTTAGTTGGTATTTAAAATAAGGTCTACTTATGTGTCACATGAGTGGTTAAGGTGTTTATATGTTTGGAGTTTGTGAACGTGTGCGACTGACTACGTTTAGATGTATGCGTGTATCAAATAGTGTATTTAAGATGTCACTTTTGGAAGTGTCTGGTTTTATGTGATTGTTAATAAGTATTGTTCTGTTATTGTTATGTTATTTCGTATGTTTTGCTGAGAAGGAAAGTGTGTATAGCTTTTTCCTTTTAAAGTAACACATATCATAAATTTTAGTGTCGTGGTTGATTTTATTATAAAGAAAAGGACCGATGTGCGTAAAAATCTTTTTCAAAGTTGGAGTTAACTATCGGAATACTGCAGATTTTATCCTTCCTACGTTTAGTTAATTTAATGTATATGGTATTACGGTGTTGTAACATTACTGTATGTAAAATGAATAATTGTCTTACATTAAGTACATGTTGAATAAGATGTAATGTAAGATATGTTGAAGTTTTTAATACACTTGGGTATGGTAAACAAGACCAAATGATATAACATTTGAAATGTAGATTGAAAGGGCTACTCTATCCTTTTGACTCCATTCCATTTTTAATCTAGATACGTGCAACACAAAATATCCGAACACAATAGCGAACTGTGGAATCTTGTGAAGCAAGATGGCGCTTACATATTTATATCGGGCAACGCCAAGAACATGCCGGACAACGTGCGGGAGGCATTCGTGGAAGATGTTTTCAGTGGCGTCGGTGGGTTGCCTCTAGAACATTCCACGGACCTACTGCGTCAAATGGAACGGACAGGCAGGTTACAAGTGGAGACTTGGTGATATTTTTCGCGAGCGCTAAGCCTTTCAGTTTTTTCAAAGGCGTTGTATTTGTTAATTATAGACAATCTTTTTTACATTACTAAATCTATTTAAGTTTTGTTTTTATTTTACCTACTTGACGAGATAATTTCATATCAAATATGAGAATGAACACAAGTATTATGTAAGCAACAAATTATATAGGCAATGTGTATATAAATAGGCAATGGTAAAAAGTGCAGGTTGTGATTTATTTTAATATATTAGTGGCAATTTTATGTTATTTCGTATGTTTTGCTGAGAAGGAAAGTGTGTATAGCTTTTTGCTTTTAAAGTAACACATATCATAAATTTTAGTGTCGTGGTTGATTTTATTATAAAGAAAAGGACCGATGTGCGTAAAAATCTTTTTCAAAGTTGGAGTTAACTATCGGAATACTGCAGATTTTATCCTTCCTACGTTTAGTTAATTTAATGTATATGGTATTACGGTGTTGTAACATTACTGTATGTAAAATGAATAATTGTCTTACATTAAGTACATGTTGAATAAGATGTAATGTAAGATATGTTGAAGTTTTTAATACACTTGGGTATGGTAAACAAGACCAAATGATATAACATTTGAAATGTAGATTGAAAGGGCTACTCTATCCTTTTGACTCCATTCCATTTTTAATCTAGATACGTGCAACACAAAATATCCGAACACAATAGCGAACTGTGGAATCTTGTGAAGCAAGATGGCGCTTACATATTTATATCGGGCAACGCCAAGAACATGCCGGACAACGTGCGGGAGGCATTCGTGGAAGATGTTTTCAGTGGCGTCGGTGGGTTGCCTCTAGAACATTCCACGGACCTACTGCGTCAAATGGAACGGACAGGCAGGTTACAAGTGGAGACTTGGTGATATTTTTCGCGAGCGCTAAGCCTTTCAGTTTTTTCAAAGGCGTTGTATTTGTTAATTATAGACAATCTTTTTTACATTACTAAATCTATTTAAGTTTTGTTTTTATTTTACCTACTTGACGAGATAATTTCATATCAAATATGAGAATGAACACAAGTATTATGTAAGCAACAAATTATATAGGCAATGTGTATATAAATAGGCAATGGTAAAAAGTGCAGGTTGTGATTTATTTTAATATATTAGTGGCAATTTTATGTTATTTAATTTGTAAGATTAAATAAAATTACAACAACATCTGAATATTTTAATTGATCCTCTTTTCCTTGACTCGACGGCATAACGGCCTATTGAAGTCCATTACAGGACATGGCCTCACTTATATTGGCAAGCGGATTGATGATCACAATACCAGACACCCTTTTTTCCATATTTATTTAGGGGCTTTTATCCTATTTGAATATGCCTGCCACGTGACATTCAGTTTTTATTAATGAATGTTGATTTCAAACTTTATGTCAGGGTATTATGCCTGATATAAAGGTTTTAATCAACATTCATTAATTAAAACTGAATGTCACGATCGAGAGTTTGAGTCATTAATGCTGCATGACCATGGCAGATATGCTTTTCGCTGCTTCAGAGCTTGGTTCAGCTAATATCGCCTGAACTCCTTCAACGTTCCCTCTATTTAAGTTATGTGTTTGCATTAATGATCCCCTCTCTCTCTCGTGTTTTACATTGCACAAGTATGTGTTGTACATCTTCCACTAAACCACATACGTCACAATTGGGAGAACTGATTTTCCTCATCAGGTAAGCAAATTTATTTGAAGGAAGTGTCCCGAACGTAAACTGTTTGCCGTAACAATAAATGGCCTACTCATTTTGGTTTCTATAAACCAAGAAAAGCTTTCTCTTAGTCGCCACTTACATCACCCCAGGAGAATGAGTGTGGAAAAGTATTACGGCATAACCTCACGGCCGGCAATGTAATAAATTAAAAATTGTTGTATCTTTTTCATTAAGTATGTTATGAGGGCTGAAGTATGTTCGTTCTTGAGAGTTGTACCTTTATTCATTCATTCTATGTGGCTATCGATGAGTATTTGTAATAAAATTGTAACGCTTGATACAAACCAATATTACATCAGACATTCCCAATACAAGGTTAGACAGAGGTCTAGACAATTAAGTCGTTTCGACCCACTTTCCACCAAAGACACATTTGGGACAACGTGACAGGAGAGCTCGTCGCCGTCCATTATGTCCAAGCCAACAATATAAATCGTACGTAAGTTTTGAAAACTTATAGGTACGAGTGCCCTGGGGATCGACTTCCGATCACACTACCACTCGGTTATCGTAACAGTTTTGCTAGTAAGTAAATATAGGTTTAATACTAAGTAAATATATGTGTATAAGAGAGACTCTTATCTTCTATTAGTTGGTATGTAAATAGAAATCAAATTTTATTGAAATTCTAACCTGTAAAATTTAATTAATTTTGTTTAATATAATATGGTGTTGGGCACATTGAAACGTTACGGGGTGCCTCCTTAGTATAATTTCTTTACTAAATCTGTTCAACTTATTCGTTGGGACACATAAAACCATTCGAAGTCGAAAAAAAATTAAATTTCTTAACCAATCTATAACGCCTTTAGAATGTAGATGCCTTTAGAAGGGTATCTTGACACAGCAGCACAATAAGTGGTCACCGCAGCAATAAATACATTTCAATTTGAATAGAAATGAAACACAGAACTACTTACACAAAAACATACACATCGATATGTTTTTGTGTAAGCGGTACGGGCTATGTATGGGTCAAACAGGCAGCCCCATAGAACCCTGGGACATACCGAGGGTTCAAATGAAACACAGAAATAGTGTGAACGTTTTATTCAAAGCCCCATAGAGCCTTGTGGAGGTATACGGAGGGTTCGAATGAAACACAGCGTCAGGCGGCCGGCAGCCCCCACAGCTTGAGGTTGCCGGCGTCGCGCTTGCGGTCGGGCGGCTCCTTGTCCTCGCAGGCGAAGGCCAGCAGGTAGCGCGCCGGGTGCCACGCCACCGTGAACGTGGCCGCCGCCACCGGGACCTCCGCCACCTTCGCGCCTGCGCAGTCGGCGCGGTTACTGTCACCCTTACCCACCGCGGCGCTTGCGCCAACGGCCAATTACACCGAGTTGTATAATAATAATCAATAATAAATAAATTAATACATATATAGATAGGGACAACATCACATACATTGCTCCGATCCCAATGTAATATGCTAAAGCACTTGAGGTATGGGAATCAAAACAACGAAGGCACCACAAATACCCAGACCCGAGAAATTGTACAAAAGTGGTTTTCTACATTGACCCGACCGGGAACCCGGGACCTCGAGATGACGACACCTTGAAAACCAATGTTTCGCCTCTCGTCCACGGAGATCATCAAATAATATTTGCATACATTACATAACCGCCTGTTGAAATCCACTGCAGGACATAGGCCTCTGCCAAAGGGAGGATTCGCCATAATCGCCTCGCTTGGCAGGCGGATTGGCGATCAGGGAATGGCAATATTCTCACGTCCTTACCACACGGCGTAATTATATAATAATAATATTTATGCCTTCTTAAATCAAAATATCATTAAAATTTAAGTATTTAATAATATGGAATGACGACGGTATAGAAGGTTAATGTTTAAAATTTACAATTCAGTTTATCAAGTTATATTGTGTAAGATTTGTACGCCGTAATAATGTGATATGCTCCAATATGAATTTGTATCAACCTGTACACTCACATAGCCTGTCCCCGGCTTCGTGCCCAAGCCAACGGTACAATCTATATATACATCTATACATGTAAATATAATTGGAGTGTCTGTCTGTAATATTGAAATGACCGTTTTACTACATGTATATGAATATATTTAATAACATTTTATACAAGTTTTGTCTTCTGTCAGTTTCTCTGTATGTCTGTTTGTTCCGGCTAATCTCTGAAAAGGCTGTACTGATTTTTACAGAACCTTCACTGACAGATAGCTAATGTTATAAGGAGTAACATAGGCTTTTTAATTTGTATTTTGGAAAAAATATATCGTCACGCAATTCCTATACAGGGGTAGACAGAGGTCTAGTCTAGACCATTAATTCCCTTCGAATCGCCTTCCACCGAAGATATTTTCGGTACCACGTGACAGGTGGTGAGCCCGTCGCCGTCTCTAGGTCCAAGCCATCGATATAATTCGTACATAAGTTTGCCACCTGGGGATCAAACTCTGGTCTCTTGACTCGAAATCCCGAGCACCCAACCACTCGACATTTGACTGTTCGTCAATAGATTATTTGTGATATCGTACAGGATCTCTAGTAATCGATCTAATCGAATGGTAACAGAAATAAGCGAAGCCATATAGATGAACAAGTATTAAATTCTTCTTCGACTGATATAATAATAATAACTTTATTGGTAATAAGCTTATAGTACATTAAATGTTCACATAAGAAAAACATATAACAAAATTAAGGTTAAAAATAGTGAGGGTGACGTTCTGTTCTCCTAGCTAGGCTATGTAATAGTCTGTATTAAGGAGCTACAGTTCCCTGCCCCTTATAGTATGTATAAAATTGTTTCTTTTGCGTTAGTACTACAGTTTAAAATCTAACAAAGAACATAGAGTGCAAATCGATAAAAATGTTTATTTAGTTGGTATTTAAAATAAGGTCTACTTATGTGTCACATGAGTGGTTAAGGTGTTTATATGTTTGGAGTTTGTGAACGTGTGCGACTGACTACGTTTAGATGTATGCGTGTATCAAATAGTGTATTTAAGATGTCACTTTTGGAAGTGTCTGGTTTTATGTGATTGTTAATAAGTATTGTTCTGTTATTGTTATGTTATTTCGTATGTTTTGCTGAGAAGGAAAGTGTGTATAGCTTTTTGCTTTTAAAGTAACACATATCATAAATTTTAGTGTCGTGGTTGATTTTATTATAAAGAAAAGGACCGATGTGCGTAAAAATCTTTTTCAAAGTTGGAGTTAACTATCGGAATACTGCAGATTTTATCCTTCCTACGTTTAGTTAATTTAATGTATATGGTATTACGGTGTTGTAACATTACTGTATGTAAAATGAATAATTGTCTTACATTAAGTACATGTTGAATAAGATGTAATGTAAGATATGTTGAAGTTTTAATACACTTGGGTATGGTAAACAAGACCAAATGATATAACATTTGAAATGTAGATTGAAAGGGCTACTCTATCCTTTTGACTCCATTCCATTTTTTAATCTAGATACGTGCAACACAAAATATCCGAACACAAGAGCGAACTGTGGAATCTTGTGAAGCAAGATGGCGCTTACATATTTATATCGGGCAACGCCAAGAACATGCCGGACAACGTGCGGGAGGCGTTCGTGGAAGATGTTTTCAGTGGCGTCGGTGGGTTGCCTCTAGAACATTCCACGGACCTACTGCGTCAAATGGAACGGACAGGAGGTTACAAGTGGAGACTTGGTGATATTTTCGCGAGCGCTAAGCCTTTCAGTTTTTCAAAGGCGTTGTATTTGTTAATTATAGACAATCTTTTACATTACTAAATCTATTTAAGTTTTGTTTTTATTTTACCTACTTGACGAGATAATTTCATATCAAATATGAGAATGAACACAAGTATTATGTAAGCAACAAATTATATAGGCAATGTGTATATAATAATATAGCCTACTTTATTGGTAATAAGCTTATAGTACATTAAATGTTCACATAAGAAAAACATATAACAAAATTAAGGTTAAAAATAGTGAGGGTGACGTTCTGTTCTCCTAGCTAGGCTATGTAATAGTCTGTATTAAGGAGCTACAGTTCCCTGCCCCCTTATAGTATGTATAAAATTGTTTCTTTTGCGTTAGTACTACAGTTTAAAATCTAACAAAGAACATAGAGAGTGCAAATCGATAAAAATGTTTATTTAGTTGGTATTTAAAATAAGGTCTACTTATGTGTCACATGAGTGGTTAAGGTGTTTATATGTTTGGAGTTTGTGAACGTGTGCGACTGACTACGTTTAGATGTATGCGTGTATCAAATAGTGTATGTAAGATGTCACTTTTGGAAGTGTCTGGTTTTATGTGATTGTTAATAAGTATTGTTCTGTTATTGTTATGTTATTTCGTATGTTTTGCTGAGAAGGAAAGTGTGTATAGCTTTTTTGCTTTTAAAGTAACACATATCATAAATTTTAGTGTCGTGGTTGATTTTATTATAAAGAAAAGGACCGATGTGCGTAAAAATCTTTTTCAAAGTTGGAGTTAACTATCGGAATACTGCAGATTTTATCCTTTATTACACAGGAATTAAAAAATACATGAATGTACTGTAATGAAAAAGTGTTTACTTTAATACTTATGTAAATACAATATAAATAATTCTAAAGCGTTATGGAATAAATTTAAACGACAAATTAATTTTTAAAAATGAGAATAAAGTATCTATACCGCAAAACTTATGCTATGCAAAAGAAAGAATAATCATTTTTAAATGTCCCAGTAGGGCGAATATTAATAACTATCAACTATATTTCTTATGAATCATAGAATTTTGCTGCAATAAATTTAACCTTTGCTGAAGTATGAAGACAACGTTTTAAAGATTTTATTACCCCTGAAGTCCAATGCTATTGGTACGGATGGCGTATCCTCAGAGATGCTTACTATCCACACTTCCTGATAGCTTGCATGCGATTACAAAGATTGTTAATATGTCAATTAAGTCTCAAAGAGATCCACTATGGAAAACAGCCTTAGTGAAACCAATTCCTAAAAGGACACAAAGAATAAGATTCCAGGACCAATATTAGTATTCTGTCTGTTTATCCAAAGTCGTGGAACGGATTGTTTGTAATCAGTTTATTGAATATTTAGGAAAGTAATAACATTCTTCCGAGCTGCACAATCCGGTTTCAAACACCACAGTACTACTACGGCCTTAGCAGATGTGGTTGACAACATTTTGAGTGCTCAAGATAAAGCGGCAAAAGCAACAGTTTCCTGTTTCTTTCTGGACTACCTCTCGGGCCTTGATACAATAAATAGATCATTACTTCTGTCAAAATTAAAATATTACGGGTTCAACGTTGAAGCACTCAAGTGGTTTCAGAGTTATTTAAATGATCGCAAGCAAATCTGTGAAGTAATGACATGAAATGGCACTAAAACAATTTCGGGATGTTCTTTGGTGCCAAGAGGAGTTCAATAGGGTCCATTCTAGGACCAGCTTATATTTATATTATACAGTGCCGATATCTTTAAAAATATACCTGTAACTGTAATTACCATATTTATGCCGACGATATACAACAGGCAGGTCTTCAAAACCATCGAAAGCATCATGCAGCCTCAAAAAAAAAAATCATCTGAGGATTTGTGCGTACAGGATTGGTTTACAAATACCTTATTAAACCCCTAATAAAAACTAAATATGTTGATCGGTACCAAAACAAGGTTAATAAAATATTAAATCAAATTACTAGTTAAATGAATACATGGTGTAGAGATCGAGTTAGTGAATGTAAAATTTAGAGTTGGTTTTCATGGATGCTTTGAAAATGTAGTCAACATGTAAAAATGCTTTTATCGTTTGAAAGTTTCACCATATAAATTAGAGATGCCAAAACAGAGGTACGTATAAATTTGTGTGAGTCACCGATCCTTTCTAAGCAATTATGCTGACGCTGTTTTAGGACCGGGATTTCGGCGCGCTCTAGGAAACTCATGCAGCGAGTCCCAAACGCCTGTGCTCGCTATTGTTTTAAAATACACTCCCGTACATGTCACTCCGTTTTAACGGAGCTAAGATATTAAAATGGACGCACGATGGAAATTACACTTTTGCAACTTTATTCAAGGAACAATCAAGTGGAAAAACCCATTTATCTTTATGATAAATTAGATTGAGCTCAGGAATATTGCTCTAAATATATAACTGGGCCTCAAAGCTACTTGTTGTTGTACCCTCATCATTCCGCTTCTTTCAAGGAAGTTTTCGATATGCGGCAACTAAGTGCTGGAACAATTTACCACCCCTTTTCGAAATCTGCATTCCGTATATAATTTTATAAAGGTTAAAATTATTCCTATTAAACAAACAACTGCAGGAATAAAGTTTATGTTATCTTTGTTTCCTTCACTATTTGCCGTAGTGGATATATCTAGAATGGGGTATTTATCTCTCTTTTTATTTACATTAGTCATTCTTCTTGTTCATGTCAATGGTCATTGATCACTAAGTATATTAAAGGATAAGTATCTGCTGCCAAAAGTCATCATATATGATTGTATAAATATGTGTGTATACATACATGCTCAATATGTATGTGTATGTATAATATATATTTGTTAATGTTATGGATAGATCGGTAGTCGCTGCCCCCTGCGTACGCACCACATCAAGTATTATTATGTGAGTATTTATAAGTATATATATGTATGCGTAATAATATTATTATATATTTTGTATATTATATATTATGTATTATGAATATTTATATATTATTAGGGGCCACTGAAAATCAGGGCTGACATGTACCTGGCAGTGCAGGTTTCATCCCAACAATAATATCACCTGAAAGGTAGCTCCACCTAGTACACAGCACGTGCACTTCTGCAAAATGGCGATCGTATTTAATTTATTGTAAATGTCTGTTTTTTTTCACTTTATATTTAATTTTAAGTTAAAATAAATGTTTCTTTCTTTTCTTTTCTTTCTTTTCTTTCTTAATAAGTATTGTTCTGTTATTGTTATGTTATTTCGTATGTTTTATTGAGAAGGAAAGTGTGTATAGCTTTTTGCTTTTAAAGTAACACATATCATAAATTTTAGTGTCGGTTGATTTTATTATAAAGAAAAGGACCGTTGTGCGTAAAAAATCTTTTCAAAGTTGGAGTTAACTATCGGAATACTGCAGATTTTATCCTTCCTACGTTTAGTTAATTTAATGTATATGGTATTACAGTGTTGTAACATTACTGTATGTAAAATGAATAATTGTCTTACATTAAGTACATGTTGAATAAGATGTAATGTAAGATATGTTGAAGTTTTAATACACTTGGGTATGGTAAACAAGACCAAATGATATAACATTTGAAATGTAGATTGAAAGGGCTACTCTATCCTTTGACTCCATTCCATTTTTAATCTAGATACGTGCAACACAAAATATCCGAACACAAGAGCGAACTGTGGAATCTTGTGAAGCAAGATGGCGCTTACATATTTATATCGGGCAACGCCAGAACATGCCGGACAACGTGCGGGAGGCGTTCGTGGAAGATGTTTTCAGTGGCGTCGGTGGGTTGCCTCTAGAACATTCCACGGACCTACTGCGTCAAATGGAACGGACAGGAGGTTACAAGTGGAGACTTGGTGATATTTTTCGCGAGCGCTAAGCCTTTCAGTTTTTCAAAGGCGTTGTATTTGTTAATTATAGACAATCTTTTACATTACTAAATCTATTTAAGTTTTGTTTTATTTTACCTACTTGACGAGATAATTTCATATCAAATATGAGAATGAACACAAGTATTATGTAAGCAACAAATTATATAGGCAATGTGTATATAAATTGGCAATGGTAAAAGTGCTGGTTGTGATTTATTTTAATATATTAGTGGCAATTTTATGTTATTAAATTTGTAAGATTAAATAAAATTACAACAACATCTGAATATTTTAATTGATCCTCTTTTCCTTGACTCGACGGCATAACGGCCTATTGAAGTCCATTACAGGACATGGCCTCACTTATATTGGCAAGCGGATTGATGATCACAATACCAGACAATTCTTTTTTCCATATTTATTTAGGGGCTTTTATCCTATTTGTGAATATGCCTGCCACGTGACATTCAGTTTTTATTAATGAATGGTATGATGCCCGATATAAAGGTTTTAATCAACATTCATTAATTAAAACTGAATGTCACGATCGAGAGATTGAGTCATTAATGCTGCATGACCATGGCAGATATGTTTTCGCTGCTTCAGAGCTTGGTTCAGCTAATATCGCCTGAACTCCTTCAACGTTCCCTCTATTTAAGTTATGTGTTTGCATTAATGATCCCTCTCTCTCGTGTTTTGCACATTGCACAAGTATGTGTTGTACATCTTCCACTAAACCACATACGTCACAATTGGGAGAACTGATTTCTACTGTAAGCAAATTTATTTGAAGGAAGTGTCCCGAACGTAAACTGTTTGCCGTAACAATAAATGGCCTACTCATTTTGGTTTCTATAAACCAAGAAAAGCTTTCTCTTAGTCGCCACTTACATCACCCCGGGAGAATGGGTGTGGAAAATTATTACGGCATAACCTCACGACCGGCAATGGACACATATTAAAAATTGTTGTATCTTTTTTCATAAAGTATGTTATGAGGACTGAAGTATGTATGAAGTATGTTCGTTCTTGAGAGTTGTACCTTTATTCATTCATTCTATGTGGCTATCGATGAGTATTTGTAATAAAATTGTAACGCTTGATACAAACCAATATTACATCAGACATTCCCAATACAAGGTTAGACAGAGGTCTAGACAATTAAGTCGTTTCGACCCACTTTCCACCAAAGACACATTTGGGACAACGTGACAGAAGAGCTCGTCGCCGTCCATTATGTCCAAGCCAACAATATAAATCGTACGTAAGTTTTTGAAAAGTTATAGGTACGAGTGCCCTGGGGATCGACTTCCGATCACACACTACCACTCAGTTATCGTAACAGTTTTGCTAGTAAGTAAATATAGGTTTAATACTAAGTAAATATATGTGTATAAGAGAGACTCTTATCTTCTATTAGTTGGTATGTAAATAGAAATCAAAATTTATTGAAATTCTTACCTGTAAAATTTAATTAATTTTGTTTAATATAATATGGTGTTAAAATATTGTAACGTTACGGGGTGCCTCCTTAGTATAATTTCTTTACTAAATCTGTTCAACTTATTCGTTGGGAAACATAAAACCATTCGAAGTCGAAAAAACAATTTCTTAACCAATCTATAACGCCTTTAGAATATATTTATTTATTTATTTATATATTCTTTATTGTACACCTACAAAGGAAGATGAAAATAAGTACAAGTAACATATAGGTAGTACAAGAGGCGGTCTTATTACTAAAAAGCATCAGACAACTCCTGCTATAGAAGCATGAAGAAATAACGAAGAAAAGGAGGGTGGTGTACCAAGCTTTATTCAAAATAGATTACTAAATGATGGCAGCCGTAATATAAAGGATTTTTTTATGAATAAAGAAATAAGGAGATGGTGAAAAAAAAGGGAATGAAACTAAAAACGTGGGAAATGGCGTTAGGTTTCTAGATAATAGGAATTAAGAAGTTTTTTGAATGAAGGAAGAGATGGAGCACGTCGAATATGTAAGGGCAAAGTGTTCCACAGGCGGACAGCGGTAACAGTAAAAGATTTATTATAAAAGGAAGAGGAGTGTAGAGGAGTTCGGAGGGAAAGATTGACAAAGTGAGCGAAGAAACCGATCATAGAAAGGACATATACTCAAACCGATCTTTTAGGTATTGGGAGTATGGATTAAATAGCACGGAGTACAAAGCAGAAAAAGATGTGCGTATTCCTGCGAAGGCGGATTGGCAGCCACTTGAGCTTCTTTATGAAATTGTGGAATGTGGTCAGTCATATTTGCGAAGCCCAAATATGTAACGAATACTAAGGTTTGAATTCGCTCAAGTTTTTAAGCTGCTCTTCAGTTATGTCGAGATAGCAAATATCAGCATAGTCAAGGATGGGCAAAAGTAAGGACTGAGCAAGCACAACTTTAGTAGTCAACGGTAGGAAGTTACGTAGTCTGCGTAAAGAACCCAGTGTTGCAAACATTTTACGACTAACTTCGTTAATTTGTGGAGTCCATGTCAAACAGGAGTCAAATATAACACCAGATTCTTAAGTTTTTGCTATAAGGATATGAGTACCATTGAGATAAATTTGCGGTATATTAGACCAATCAATTTTAGAAATAATTCTTGGACTTCAACAATTATTGACTGACTTTTCTTAGGATTGATACATAAACCATAAGATTTGCTCCACTTCAAGATACAAGTCAAGTCAGCATTTATCGACTCAATTGCTGTTGGCAGGGCTTCCAATGAAGATTGTTTATAAATTTGGAGATCGTCTGCATACAAGTGGTAAGAAGAAGATATGTGATTGCTTACTGAATTAATGAAAATAGCAAAAGGAGCGGAGACAACACGCCACCTTGAGGACGCCAGCGCCAATACTAGTCCAGGTGGAAAAATATCCTGAACCTGGATACGTTGCCGGCGTCCTTCTAGGTAACCATGAAACCAATCAATTGCTGCCGGAGATATGTTAAGAGAGCGCAAAATACCTAACAGGATTTCAAAATCAACAGTATTAAACGCATTACTGAAATCCAGCAGAGTAAGTACTGTTAACTTTGATTTTCATTCCATAACGAATATCGTCAGTAATTTGCAATAGTGCTGTGGTTGTACTGTGTCCGGGTCAGAAACCGATTGCAGAGGATTGAAAAGGTTTTGATCAGATAGGTAGGAATTAAGTTGGTTATAAACAAGACGTTCAAGAACTTTGGATAAAGGAAGTAAAGAAATTGGCCGATAATCGGAAGATCACAGGATTCGTCTTTTTCGGGATAGGAATTACATTAGCATCTTTCCAAACAGTAGGAAAAGAAGCAGTGTTCAAGGATTTATTAAGGATGGCAGTAATTACAGGGCTAAGGAAGTCAACGAGGGGATTATCATTTTACGGCTGATACTATCAGTACCGACTGAATTCGAATGGATGGATAAGATAGTTTCTTTACAATTATTACAGCTGTCAAATTGATTAAGATTAAAAGCAGGAGAATCTGGAGCGGGAATACTTGAAAGGAAATTCAACGTATCATCTTTGCTTGATTATCAACAAAAGAAGAAGAAGAGAAATGCTGGTTGTTGGTTAAGATCTATACCGTGATAATTTAAGTTATTATTTGAGTTCCCAACTCCTAAGATTTAAGAAATTTCCAGACTCTGGCTGAGTCAGGATCTTGAACTGATTCGTGAATATGGCGTCGTTGTGCTTTCCTACACACATTGTTGCAGCGATTCCGTATTGACCTGTATTTCTCTTTATTAGAGTAACTAGGGTCTGACTTGTATCTTGATTTTGAACTATTTTCTTCTCAATGAGTTTCTTTATATCATCATTTAACCAAGGAGAGGGAGGATGCTTGACGCGTACAGGACGAACAGGTGCATGTTTATCGTATAATTGAATTAAGAAAGAGTTAAATAAAGCAACTTGTTCGTCAATCAGGCCGCATTAACAACTAAACTCCAATTTAATTCCTCGGCGTCCTGCATAAGCTGATCTAAGTTTAGACTACTAAAATTTTCAGCTGGAACAAAACTCTTTGACTTAGCTGGGGTCTAATTTTATAGATATATATAGCATCGATAAGAAAAGTATCTGGTAGCACACTGACCATGTTTTTCAACATGGCCCAGTGAGGACACAAACATTAAGTCAAGAAGAGAAGGAGAACAGTTTGGAAAAATGCGTAGCAGAAGAGGGAAGAAGTTTCAAATTTGCCGCCTCAATAATGGATTTTAGCTACATCTTAAATTATTTTTTAAGAGACATGTGTTAAAATCTCCCATTATTATGGAATGATCGTAAGATGGCGCTAGATCTTCAAGGAGTTTTCTAAAATAGGAAAATAGTCAACAGTAGGAGAAGGGCTGTAAAAACACCAATAAGCATTTTAGTATGTGAGAGAAGAACTTCAATGAAGAGAATTCTGCATTGCATCCAGACTGCGGCAAATTTGATAAGCGAATGATTGAGTAAGGTATATGGGATCGAAGATAAATAGCTACACCACCACCGCTCCGATCAGTACGGTCGTTACGAATAAGGTGAAGTCTGGAAGCGAGTAGGAAGTTGAAGGAATACAAGGTTTTAAATCCACATTCCGAAACAAGCACAGCGTGTAAATTTTACTATTAAACTCGACAACAACAGTAATGTGCAGAATACTTTGAGCGTTTATGTGAACAATGTTAAAGTTTTATCGACATCTGCAAAAACAAGTGTCCAAAGTAATATTTAAAGGAGGAATGCTTTCTTGAAACTATCGTTGCTGCTCGACCCAATAGAAGCGGAATCATCCGCAAAGATAAGGAGTTATACTGGCTAGCATCATCATCTAGTAACATCATTATTTAAAATTAACACATCAAAAACAATAAATAATACAAATTTAAAAATAAAACAAACTTAAAAAGTATATAAGGTATAAAAAGTCATCAGTACCCACCAGCAGTTTGAATAGGAATTTCAAATAACTATAGAACTATAAATACGAAAGTAAGTAAAGAAGGCTAAAAGTAACAAAAATATAAAATAATGACAACATTGGGCGTCAAAACTCAGGGACCTTCAATTGACTTATAGTGTAAATTATGAGAATAGATAAATAGATTAGAGAAAAATTTAACTTTCAGCTGTCATTTTGTACGATTATTCTGATCAAAATGATTTTACAAAAGTTAAGGTTCATCATTATGTGGCCTTTGCCTATGAAAACAACCATAAATTTAGAAACCTTTACGTCAATGTCAATTTCAATCTCGAGCGAATAATAAAAACAACAACAATCAATTTCAATCTTGTTCAGTGAGTTATTATTGATATTTTAAACTTTAGACTTTTAAAACATAAATAAAGATAGTAGTATTATTGTGATAAGAGGCAACAATTTGTTTAGAGACAGCAAGATGTATATGTCACAAAGTGCAGAAGCTAAGAGCAAGTTAGCTAATATTTCACTGTAGAGTACATAATGTAGAAAGAACTCTGAACTTGAATTGTCAATTAATAACAATTAATGCTAATTTATGCTGCACTCTAAAGTTAAAATCGTGCCATGTAATTACATTGTAGAATAACACAACAAAACAACAGTACTATAATCAATGTACAGAGGAAGAAAATAATATTTCAGAACAAACTGTAATGCAATGGGCAACAACATGAATTTACAGAAAAGCAGGAAAAAAGAATGTACCAACAAGAAAGCCAACATAGTCCATGTATAATATGTATGGATATTAAGGATGATTATTTTTGCCCGGCCCCTCTTAGATCTCGAAGCACTTTTTATCATCATTTACTTTGCCTAATACAGCAGGCTGAGTGGATGGCAGTAGATGATGCACTTGCAATCAGGTCGAGCCGAGCAGACTTCAATTTGGTGCTGTGTCCCATCCTGAGTCATGCGATGTTGATTATTCCATCCCGAGTCCAACATTTTGTTATACCGAATCTGCGTTCAGCCTCCATAAACGTTTTGTGGCGACTCCTAGTAAGTGAACTCCGACTGTGTGGTTCGGTACCTTTGAGCTTGGTTTTGAGTACCAAACTTTGTCCCGCATCGTGGCTATCTCGGAACTTGGCCAAATTACAGGCCCAGGAGTTTTTATTGAGGACGCAAATGTCCCAAGCGGTGGTAAAGTGCTGATAGCTGAAGTACTGAAATCACTTATCTGCAACTTAGTGGAAATAAGTGTACAATCACTGAAGTGTGTTCTCAGCTTTGTCTTCTGGTATGCCATGGCACAAGGATCATCTTTCACGGCTTCTCATCTCAATACGATCAAGCCCCGTCCCAAGAGATCCACTTGATTGTGTGAAAAGTTAAGTTTGTGCAGCTAAGACAAATTTTCAAACCACTAAATTCAGTTGTAACATTTGAATAACTGGATTACTTTTTTCTGGAGTTCTACGAAATTCTTCCATTTGAGCTTGAAAAATGCTCAGAGATCTCTGTTAGTGAACTCTTCAAAGCTTCCATTGTTATTGTAGGTTGTGAAGTGTAGTAAGCTGGAGATTTTATATAGGAAATTAAAGCTGGTAGGTAAGTTATCATTAAATATGTATATTACTCATATAATATCTACTGTAACTGAATATAGATGCCTTAGAAGGTATCTTGACACAGCAGCACAATAAGTGTCACTGCAGCAATAAATGCATTTCAATTTGAATAGAAATGAACATAGACTACTTACACAAAAACATACACATCAATATGTTTTTGTGTAAGCGGTACGGGCCAGTATGGGTCAAAACAGAGCCCCATAGAACCCTGGGACATACTGAGGTCTAAATGAAACACAGAAATAGTGAACGTTTTATTCAAAGCCCCATAGAGCCTTGTGGAGGTATACGGAGGGTTCGAATGAAACACAGCGTCAGGCGGCCGGCAGCCCTCCCCACAGCTTGAGGTTGCCGGCGTCGCGCTTGCGGTCGGGCGGCCTTCGTCCTCGCAGGCGCAGGCGGGCTGCGGTAGCGCGCCGGGTGCCACGCCACTGTGAACGTGGCTGCCGCCACTGGGACCTCTTGCCTTCGGCGCCTGCGCAGTCGGCGCGGTTACTGTCACCCTTATCCACCGCGGCGCTTGCGCCAACGGTAATAATTACACTGAGTTGTATAATAATCAATAACAACAAATTGTCACATATATAGAGATAGGGGACAAGAACATACATTGCCCGATCCCACGTAATATGCTAAAGCACTTGAGGTATGCGGGAATCAAAACAACGAAGGCAATTCACAATACCCAGGACTCGAGAAATTGTACAAAAGTGGTTTTTCGTTATCACGATCTGACCGGGAACCGGACCGAGAGATGACGACACCTTGAAAACCAATGTTTCGCCTCTCGTCCACGGAGATCATCAAATAATATTTTAATACATTACATAACCGCCTTCCGTTGAAACCACTGCAGGACATAGGCCCTGCCAAAGGGAGATCGCCATAACGCCTCGCTTGGCAGGCGGATTGGCGATCAGGAATGGCAATATTCTCACGTCCTTACCACACGGCGTAATTATATAACATTGGTTTATGCCTTCTTAAATCAAAAATATCATTAAAATTTCATATTTAATGGAATGACGACGGAATAATAGTAGGTTAATGTTTAAAATTTACAATTCAGTTTATCAAGTTATATTGTGTAAGATTTGTACGCCGTAATAATGTGATATGCTCCAATATGAATTTGTATCAACCTGTACACCACATAGCCTGTCCCTGGCTTCGTGCCCAGTTTCAACGGTACAATCTATATATACATCTATACATGTAAATATAATTGAGTGTCTGTCTGTAATATTGAAATGACTGTTTTACTACATGTATATGAATATATTTAATAACATTTATACAAGTTTTGTCTTCTGTCAGTTTCTCTTGTATGTCTATATTTGTTCCGGCTAATCTCTGAAAAGGGCTGTACCTGATTTTTACAGAACCTTCACTGACAGATAGCTAATGTTATAAGGAGTAACATAGGCTTTTTAATTTGTATTTTGGAAAAATATATCGTCACGCAATTCCTATACAGGGTAGACAGAGGTCTAGTCTAGACCATTAATTCCCTTTGAATCGCCTTCCACCGAAGTCTTGGCAGCCACGCTTGGCGGGCAGATTGGCGATCACACTACCAGACACCTCGCAACCTAATAACATAACCTAATCTAACATTTGTACTTAGGACAAATTATTATTCCTTGGGGCATCTATGATGATATTATTCCTGGGGCATATAGACTAAAGGAAAATCTTAAAGTAAATCTACTTTTCTACATGTCTCAGGACTGGGTATTTGTGGCCATTCGTTGTTTCTTATTCCATAGCACAAGTCGCTTGGCGGGCAGATTGGCGAGATTGGCGATCACACTACCAGACACCTCGCAACCTAATAACATAACCTAATCTAACATTTGTACTTAGGACAAATTATTATTCCTTGGGGCATCTATGATGATATTATTCCTGGGGCATATAGACTAAAGGAAAATCTTAAAGTAAATCTACTTTTCTACATGTCT
>JAGSMR010000392.1:0-29992 GCA_029286605.1 Sericinus montela
ACACTACCAGACACCTCGCAACCTAATAACATAACCTAATCTAACATTTGTACTTAGGACAAATTATTATTCCTTGGGGCATCTATGATGATATTATTCCTGGGGCATATAGACTAAAGGAAAATCTTAAAGTAAATCTACTTTTCTACATGTCTCAGGACTGGGTATTTGTGGCCATTCGTTGTTTCTTATTCCATAGCACAAGTGAGTTTGCTACTTGCGTATGAGACATCAGTTGCAATGTATATGATTTTCAACCTATCAATGTATGTTTCTACACATGTATTGTTGGGTTAATTAATGTTGGAGAGCGAGATATAATTACAAATTCCATACTTAATTATTCAATCCAAATGTAACTAAGGCCATTTAACAGCCATGTGTCCAATAATTATTTTAACATAAGCCTAAAAAGAAGTATTGTTTTGTCTAATTTTTCAGTGTTCATAATATTGCGTTAATTAATGTTAACATAGTTTTTTAATGGATAATTATAAATCCATTGTTTTAATATTTAATTTTAATATACTGGGCTATTTATAAAACAGTATTTGTAATAAGATTTCTTATATAATATACTATCTTAACATTGGTTTAAAAGGGACGTTGTTTTGAAAGATGTTCAGTGTTCAAGTTAAACGGTCAGTGCAGTTACTAAGTTTTAATAGATAATTGTATAAATTAATAGTGAAACATTTAAATTAAATTAATATTCAACCTATTTATAAAAATGGTACTTTTAATAATATTTCTAATGTAAAAATATTATTTTAACATTGAAAACTTAAATAGGATGTTAATTAATAATTCTTTAAATTAATAAATGAATTTTTATGACTGTTTTCTTATATACTCAAACTAACCCGTTTCGTAGCACTATAACACAATGAATAGTATCACTGAAATCAGTGAGGCCCGTTCTGTGATATCAGTATCACTTGCAGGATTAGCTCCCATTTTGTTTGGGCTGGCTCTAACACCAGTTAAGATAATATACTCGTAAAGATGTGAATGTATGTGAATAACAGGATATATCAGAGCACTTTGTTACGTAACTGATATCTAGTTCTAACCATGACGCAAAACAATATTCTAAATGATATATAAACATTCAAAACGTTAAGATATTTGCACGTTCCTCGCCAGGTATCCGAGCTGCTGCTGCACGGACCCTCACGTCCTCAGCGTCACCAGGTCAATTGGGAGCCCTGGATCTGGTCACGAACGATGCGATGCGATAATATTTAAATTGAGCTGAAACTCCTAATTAAAACTGTGTCCTTTCCGAACTAAGAAATTGACTAATAATTTGTTGTATTGTGTTATATTTTTTAAAATAATAAGAAACGTATGTTTAACTGTTTATTCTTTTAACAATCTACACCACAAAAACAACGATAAGCTCGTCGCTACCTGTCACGTTGTCCCAAAATCTTCGGTGACAGGTGGGTCGGGAAGAATTTAATCGTCTAGACTTCTGTCTGCTGCCTCTGTATTGGAGGAATGTATGCTGAATATGTTTCTAAAATAAAAAGTAGCCTACGATCCACGTTACGCCACAAAAAAATCAGCTTTCTGCCAGTGTAAGTCCCGTTGAAATCAGTCTAGCCGTCTCAGAAGTTAGCCGGAAAAAACGGACAGACACCTGAAACGCCTGGACCGATTTGACGGAACTTTCACTGGCGGTAGCTGATGTTGTAAGGTGTAACTAAGGCTAGCATTATTTTAAAACAATAATTATTCGCGTTAACTACTAAACCGCGAGGAAAGGCCGCAGGGTGCAGAATTTAGTCGAAGGCTGTTGCAACTAAACTTGCCTTAGATGCTGCACCGACAAAAGCTTATATTACTTTCGACTTATACATTACACTTATATAACGTACACGCAACGGCTTGCAGTGGTCACTGCGGACATAGGCCTCGCGTGCCATCCTTTGCTTGGCGAGCAGATTGGCGATCGCACCACCAGACACCTCGCAACCTAACCTAACATAACTTCTTCTTGTTTGTACTTAGGACGGGTGTATTCCTTGGGGCATCTGTATTGATATTGACCCTGGGGCATATAGACTAAAGGGAAAATCTTAAAGAGTAAATCTACTTTTCTACATGTCTCAGGATTGGGTATTTGTGGCCCATTCGTTGTTTCTTATTCAAAGCACAAGTGAGTTTGCTACTTACGTATGAGACATCAGTAATGTATGTGATTTTCAACCTATCGTGTATGTTTCTACGTATGTATTGTTGGGTTAATTAATGTTAGAGAGTAGCAGATATAATTCCAAATTCAGTCAAAAGTAACATAGCTTTTGTCAGGTGCAGCATCTAAGTAAGTAAGCTTAGTTGTGTAACAGCCTTCGACTAAATGCTGCCCCTGCGAAGCTCTTCTCGCGGTTTTGTAGTTAACGCGAAACCCTAGTATTGTTTCTAAAATAATGCTAGCCTTGGTTACACCTTACAACATCAGCTACCATGATGAAAGTCCCGTCAAAATCGGTCAGGTTTCAGGTGTCTGTCCGTTTAATTTCCGGCTAATCTCTGAGACGGCTAGACCGATTTCAACAGGACTTACACTGGCGAAGCTGACTTTTTGTAATACCGTGGGATCGTAGGCTACTTTTATTTTAAAACATATTCCTCTATTCCTCCAATGAAGTGAACGGAAGTCTAGACGATTAAATCCTTCCGACCACCTTTCACCGAAGATTTTGGGACAACGACAGGTAGCGACGAGCTAATCGTTGTTTTTGCTAGTAGATTAAAGAAATAAAACAGTTAAAACATCGTTTCGTTGTTTAAAAGAAATATAACTAATACAACAAATTATTAGTCCATTTCTTAGTTCGGAAGGACATAGTTTTAATTAGGTTTCAGCTCAATTTCAACATCATCTCATCGTTCGTGACTAGATCCAGGGCTCCCAATTGGACCTGGTGACGCCGAGGACGATAGGGGTCGTGCAGTGTACAGCAGCTCGGACCTGGAAGGAACGTGCAAATATCTTAACGTTTAAATGTTTATATATCATTTAGAATATTAATTATGTCGTAGTTGGGAACTGAATGTCAGTTACGTAACAAAGTGCTCTGATATATCCTGTTATTCATCCATTCACATCTTTACGAGTAGATTATCTTAACCGGTGAGCTGGCCCAAACAAAACAGGCTAATCACTGCAAGTGATACTGATATCACAGAACAGGCTCTACCGATTTCGATACTATGCATTGTGTTTATAGTGCTACGAACGCGGTTAGTTTGAGTATATACGCAAAAACAGCCTATGAAAGTGCATTTCAGGATTGGAATCTACAGGCTTTTCGCGATCATTCAGGCGGATTAGCGATGCTTTGTCACCAGTTTGCTCGGCACAATCTGTTGTTTTTCGAGATAGGTAGGGTGGTGGGCTCTCCTCTGTCGCCTCTCAGAGACACTCACGGACAGAGAGGATTCATGCATGCTAAATCATCAACCCTAGCTTCAGAAGGCAGGGTCGCTTCAGCAACTAAGCTACGGGGTCAGTTTGTGACCTGCTCCTCCACGCTACTGTGCATATGCGTCCCGGGAGTGGGCGCTGCCTCCGCCGCGCACCAGCCCCGGAACGCGACAGCCGTCAGTGCACCGACGTACGCAGAGTATTTAGAGTGCCTTTACAAAGCCAATCGAAAGTCACGATAGCCAATCTTTAATCTTGAAACTACTTGAAGTTGTTATAAGTTTAAATCTGAAACTTCTAACTCTGCCCTCACTGTACATATTATAAGAAGCTACTTATCTCTGTTTTAATAATGTTAATGTTGAAAGATACACGAAAACGCATATCAATGTATGAGATTGCGATATCTATATAACTGCTGGTGTACATATGATAATGTTAGTAAAATGAGTGTAATTTGCGTATACGACAGGTCATATTCAATAATAAAAACTAAAAAGTATAAAACATCAAAATCTCAATATATTTAAACAGAAACATACATCTAAGATGGTAGACCAATCGATAAGTATTGTCATTCAATAAATGACCTTTCATCCTAACAAAGTGTAATTACGTATCATGTGACATGTACTTCTTATCATGATCATGGTCATCATAATAGTCTAACAGAAGTCTACTGCTGAACATACGCCTCTCTAGGATCGCCACATAGAAAGGTCCTGTGTCATTTTTGCACCGCTGGACTTCCACAATGTTCTGCAGATAGTGTGGCATCTTGGAACATTCTAATACAGACAGTTGTATAATCATTGACTAAGAAGATATATTAATTAATAATAATACAAAATTAAATAAGTAAAGGAATTCATTTATTAATTAAAGAATTCATTAATTAGCATCCCCATTTAAAGCCAATGTTAAAATAATATTTTTACATTACAAATATTATTAAAAGTACCATTTTTTATAAATAGGCCGAATATTAATTTAAATTAAATGTTCACTAATTTATACAATTATCTATTAAACTTAGTAAGCTATAATTGACCGTTTAACGAACACTTTGAACATCTTTCAAAACAACATCCTTTTAAAACCAATGTAAAGAAATCGTATTAGAAATACTGTTTTTTAAAAATAGCCTCAGTATATTAAAATTAAATATTATTAAAAACAATGGATTTATAATTATCCATTAAAACTATGGCGGTAATTAACGCGTAGCTATGAACACTGAAAATTAGACAAAACAATATCTTTTTGAGCATGTTAAATACCATTGGACACAGCAGCCATAAATGGCCTTAATTACATTTGGATTGAATAATTAGAGTATGAATTTTGTAATTATATCTCAAGGCTCTCTTAACATTAATTAACCCAACAATACATACGTAGAAACATACATTGATAGGTTGAAAATCACATGCGACACCGATGTCTCATACGTAAGTAACAAACTCCTTATGCTATGGAATAGAGAAACAACGAATAGACCACAAATACTGAATCCCGGACATATGAAAAAAGTAAGATTTACTCTTCAAGATTTTTCCCTTTAGTCTATATGCCCCAGGAATAATATCATCATAGATGCCCAAGGAATAATACCGTCCTAAGTACAAATGTTAGGTGAGTTATGTTAAGGTTAGGTTGCGAGGTGTCTGGTGGTGCGATCGCCAATCTGCCTGCCAAGCGTGGCGGGTGTTGACTTTGCCGAGGGCCTATGTCCAGCAGTGGACTACTGCAAGCTGTTATGTGTGTACACGTTATATAAGTGTAATGTATAAGTCGAAAGTAACATAAAAGCTTTTGTCGGTGCAGCATCTAAGTAAGTAAGCTTAGTTGTGTAATAGCCTTCGACTAAATTCTGCCCCCTGCACGGCTCTTCTCGCGGTTTTGTAGTTAACGCGAAACCCTAATTATTGTTTCTAAAATAATGCTAGCCTTAGTTACGCCACAACATCGGCTACCCGCCAGTGAAAGTCCCGTCAAAATCGGTCCAGACGTTCCGGGTGTCTGTCCGTTTTGTTCAAAATAATCTCTGAGACAGCTGAACCGATTTCAACGGGACTTACACTAACGAAAACTTGACTTTTGTGGCGTAACGTGGGATCGTAGGCCTTTTTATTTTAGAAACATATTCGCCATTCCTCAATACAGGGTAGTTGAAGTCTGAACGATTAAATCCTTCAAACCACCTTTCACCGAAGATTTTGGGACAACGTGACGAGTGAGCAGGCTTGTCGTTTTTTGCGTGGTGTTAAGAAATAAAACAGTTAAAACATGTCAGTTTCCATTTATTTTAAAAGTATAACAGAATACAACAAATTATTAGTCAATTTCTTAGTTCGGAAAGGCATAGTTTGCAATTAGAGTTTCAACTCAATTTCAACATCGCATCGCATCGTTCGTGACTAGATCCAGGGCTCCCAATTGGACCTGGTGACGCGAGACGTGAGGTCCATGCAGTAACGCAACAGCTCGGATACAGGCGAGAACGATGCAAATATCTTAACGTTTAAATGTTTATATATCATTTGGAATATTGGTATGTCATGGTTAGGAACTAGATATCAGTTACGTAACAAGTGCTCTGATATATCTATTATTCACATCCATTCACATCTTTACAGTATATTATCTTAACCGGTGTTGAGCTAGCCCGACAAAATGAGCTAATCCTGCAAGTGATACTGATATCAAAGACAGGCTCTACCGATTTCAGTGATACTATTCATTGTGTTATGTAGTGCTACGGAGCACTTGGTTGGTTTGGTATATACATAAAACAGCCTATGAAAGTCCATTTCAGGATTGATTCTACGGGCTTCTCGCGATCATTCAGGTGGATTGGCGATCCTTTGTCCCACCAGTTGCTCATTTTCATCTGGTATTTTCGAGATAGGTAGGGTAGGTAGGGCTCTCCCTCTGTCGCCTCGAACCTCACGGACAGAGGAAGGATTCAATATGCACATGTAAATCATCAACTAGCTTCAGAGCGGGGTCCTTCCAACAACTAAACTACGGGGTGATTTGTGACCTGCTCCTCCACGCTGCAGCTGCGCCGTCCCTGGAGTGGGCGCTGCCCCCTCCCACCATGCACCCAGCCCCCGGAACTGCGACAGCCGTCAAGTGCACCGACATTACTTGAGAGTATTTAGGGTGCCTTCACAAGCCAATCAAGAAAGTGCGATAGCCAATCTTTAATCTTGAAACTACTTTAAAGTTGTTATAGTTTAAATGGAAACTTCTAACTCTGCCTCACTGTATAATATAAGTAGCTACTTATCTGTTTTATGTGTGTGTTGAAAGTACACGAAAACGCATAAATTATGAGATTGCGATATCTATATGTACACTGGTGTGCATGTGATAATGTTAGTAAAAAATGAGTGTAATTTGCGTATACGGCAGGTCATATTCAATAGAAATACTAAAGTATAAAACATCAAAATCTCAATATATTTAAACGAAACATACATCTAAAGATGGTAGACCAATCGATAAATGTTGTCATTCAATAAATGACCTTTCATCTAACAAAGTGTAATTGCAATATCTCATGTGACATGCTTCTTATGATCATCGTCATCCATAACGATCTAACAAGAAGTCTACTGCTGAACATACGCCTCTCCTAAGGATCGCCACATAGAAAGGTCCTGTGTCATTTACTTATCGACTTCACAATGTTCTACAGGTCGTCCTGTCTTGCGGGAGACATTCTATACAGACAGTTGTATATAATGTTGACTAAGAAAGATATATTAATTAATAATAATACAAAAATTAAATAAATAAAGGAATTCATTCATTAATTTAAAGGGTCATTAATTAACATCATTTAAGCCAATGTTAAATAATATTTTATTAGAAATATTATTAAAAAGTACATTTTTATAAAAAATGAATATTAATTTAAATTGAATGTTTCACTATAATTTATACAATTATCTATTAAAACTTAGTAAACTATAATTGACCGTTTAACTTGAACACTGAACATCTTTCAAAGAAACAACGTCCTTTTAAAACCAACGTTAAGACTAGTATTATTATATAAGAAATCTTTTACAAATACTGTTTTTTTATAAATAGCCTCAGTATATTAAAATTAAATATTAAAAACAATGGATTTATAATTATCCATTAAAACTATATAAACATTAATTAACATAATAGCTGTGAACACTGAAAAAGTAGACAAAACAATATATCTCTTTTTTGGAGCTTATATTTAAATACCATTGGACACATGGCCATAAATAGCGCCAATTACATTTGGATTGAATAATTAAATGTAAAATTTGTAATTATATCTCGAACCTGTATTAATTAACCCAACCGGCACATTACGTGAAAACATACATTGATAGGTTGAAAATCACATACATTGCACCGATGTGTCTCATGCGTAAGTAGCAAACTCACTTATGCTATGGAATAAGGGGAAACAACGAATAGGCCACAAATACCCTAGTCCCGAGACATATGAAAAGTAGATTTACTCTTTAGGATTTCCTTTTAGTCTATATGCCCCAGGAATAATATCATCATAGATGCCCCCAGGAATAATACCCGTCCTAAGTACAAATGTTAGGTGAGGTTATGTTAGGTTAGGTTGCGCGAGTTGTCTGGTAGTGCGATCGCCAATCTGCCTGCCAAACGTAAGCGATTACGGCACGCAAGAGCCTATGCCAGCAGTGGACTACTGCAAGCTGTTATGTGTGTACGTTATATAAGTGTAATGTATAAGTCAGTAACATAAGCTTTTGTCGGTGCAGCATCTAAGTAAGTAAGTAGTTGTGTAACAGCCTTCGACTAATTCTGCCCCCTACGGCTCTTCTCGCGGTTTTGTAGTTAACGCGAAACCCTAATTATTGTTTCTAAAATAATGCTAGCCTTAGTTACACCTTACAACATCAGCTACCGCCAGTAGAAAGTCCCGTCAAAATCGGTCAGAGACGTTTCAGTGTCTGTCCGTTTGTTCCGGCTAATCTCTGAGACAGCTAGACCGATTTTCAACGGGACACACTGGCAGGCGGCTTTTTGTGGCGTAACGTGGGATCGTAGAGCTACTTTTATTTTAGAAACATATTCTGTCATTCTTCAATACAGGGTAGACGAAGTCTAGACGATTAAATCCTTCCGACCCACCTTTCACCGAAGATTTTGGGACAACGTGACAGGTAGCGACGAGCTTATCGTTGTTTTGCGTGAATTTATTAAAAGAAATAAAACAGTTAAAACGTAATAAGTTTCCATTTTATTTTTAAAATATAACAGAATACAACAAATTATTAGTCAATTTCCTTGGTTCGGAAAGGACATAGTTTTAATTAGAGTTTCAGCTCAATTTCAACATCGCATCGCATCGTTCGTGACTAGATCCAGGGCTCCCAATTGGACCTGGTGACGCCGAGGACGTGGGGAGGTCCGTGCAGTGGCGCAGCAGCTCCGGATACAAGGCAGACGTGCAAATATGCGCGTTTTAAATGTTTATATATCATTTAGAATATTAATTATGTCATGATTAGAACTAGATATCGGTTACGTAACAAAGTGCTCTGATATCCTGTTATTCACATCCATTCACATCTTACGAGTATATTATCTTAACGGTGTTAGGGAGCTAAGCCCAAACAAAATGAGCTAATCCTGCAAGTGATACTGATATCACAGGGCAGGGCTCTACCGATTTCAGTGATACTATTCATTGTGTTATAGTGCTACGAACGCGGTTAGTTTGAAATATATATACATAAAAAACAGCCTATGAAAGTCCATTTCAGGATTGATTCTACAGGCTTCTCGCGATCATTCAGGTGGATTGGCGATCGCTTTGTCACCAGTTGCTCATTTAATCTGTTGTTTTCGAGATAGGTAGGGTAGGTAGGGCTCTCCCTCTGTCGCCTCGAGACACTCACGGACAGAGAGGATTCGTATGCACATGTAAATCATCAACCCCTAAGCTTCGAAGGCAGGGTCGCTAGCAACTAAGCACAAAGATTGAAGTTTGTGACCTGCTCTCCACGCTGCAGCTGCACTGGGCCGGGGTGGGCGCTGCCCCACTCCCACTCGCCTGGCCAGGAACTGCGACAGCCGTCCAAAGTGCCGACGTACATAGGTATTTAGAGGTGCCTTCACGGGCCAATCCAAGAAAGTCACGATAGCCAATCTTTAATCTTGAAACTACTTGAAGTTGTTATAAGTTTAAATCCTAAAACTTCTAACTCTGCCCTCACTGTACATATTATAAGTATACTTATCTCTGTTTTAATAATATTAATGTTAGAAAAGATACACGAAAACGCACTTAATAAGTATGAAGTTGCGATATCTATATGTACTGGTGTGCGTATGTAGTAATGTTAGTAAAATAAATTAATTTTGCGTATACGACGGGTCACATTCAATAATAAAATACTAAAAGTATAAAATATCAAAATCTCAATATATTTAAACGAAACATACATCTAAAGATGGTAGACCAATCGATAAATGTTGTCATTCAATAAATGACCTTTCATCTAACAAGTGTAATTGCAATATCTTATGCTGACATGTACTTCCCATCATAATCATCGTCATCATAACAGTCTAACAGAAGTCTACTGCTGAACATACGCCTCTCCTAAGGATCGCCACATAGAAGGTCCGCAATATCATTTTACACCCATCGACTTCCGCAATGTTCTGCAGGTCGTCGCAGCATCTTGCGGGAGACATTCCTAACAGACAGTTGTATAATCATTGACTAAAAATCTTTAACCCCTAGCTTCGAAAGGCAGGGTCGCGCTAACAACTAAGCTACAGGGTCGGTTGTGACCTGCTCCTCCACGCTGCAGCTGCGCCGTCGGGAGGGGCGCTGCCCCTCCCGCCGCGCACCAGCCACCGGAACTGCGACAGCCGTCCAAGTGCATATTAATTAATAATAATAAAATTAAACAAGTAAGAATTCATTTATTAATTTAAAATTCATTAATTAACATCCCATTTCCAAATGATATTGGAAAATAATATTTTACATTACAAATATTAAAAGAACCATTTTATAAATATGCCGAATATTAATTTAAATTAAATGTTTCACTGTGCTTATACAATTATCTAGTAAAACTTAGTAAACTATAATTGACCGTTTAACTTGAATTACTGAACATCTTTCAAAACAACGTCCTTTTAAAACCAATGTTAAGATAGTATTATTATATAAGAAATCTTGTAAAATACTGTTTTTTATAAATAGCCTCAGTATATTAAAATTAAATATTAAAAACAATGGATTTATAATTATCCATTAAAACTATGTAAACATTAATTAACGCAATAGCTATGAACACTGAAAAATTAAGACAAAACAATATCTCTTTTAGGCTTATGTTAAAATACCATTGGAACATAATATAAATAGCCTTAGTTACATTGGATTGAATGATTAGTATGAATTTGTAATTATATCTCAAAACTCTCTAACATTAATTAACTCAACAATACATACGTAAAACATACATTGATAGGTTGAAAATCACATACATTGCACCGATGTCTCATACGTAAGTAGCAAACTCACTTGTGCTATGGAATGAAACAACAGATAGACCTAAATACCCAGTCCCGAGACATGTAGAAAAGTAGATTTACTCTTTAGATTTTCCCTTAGTCTATTTGCCTATCGAGGGTAGACAGAAGTCTGAACGATTAAATCCTTCAAACCACCTTTCACGAATTTTAGGACAACGTGACAGGTAACGACGACTTATCATTGTTTTGCGTAGATTGTTAAAGAAATAAAACAGTTAAAACATGTCAGTTTCCATTTATAAAATATAACACAATACAACAAATTAGTAAATTTCTTAGTTCGGAAGGACATAGTTTTAATTAGAGTTTAGCTCAATTTCAATATCGCATCGCATCGTTCAGCCTGACTAGATCAGGAAACCAATTGGACCTGGTGACGCGCGCCGAGACGTGGGGGTCGTGCAGTGGCGCGCAGCAGCTCGGATACGTGCAAATATCTTAACGTTTTAAATGTTTTATATATCATTTAGAATATTAATTATGTCATGGTTAGGAACTAGATATCAGTTACGTAACAAGTGCTCTGATATATCCTGTTATTCACATCCATTCACATCTTTACGGTATATTATACAACCGGTGTTGGGAGCTAGCCCAAACAAAATGAAGCTGAAATCTGCAAGTGATACTGATATCACAGAACAGGCTCTACCGATTTCAGTGATACTATTCATTGTGTTATAGTGCTACGAACGCCGTTAGTTTGGTATATACATAAAAACAGCCTATGAAGTCCATTTCGGTTGATTCTACAGGCTTCTCGCGATCATTCAGGTGGATTGGCGATCGCTTTGTCACCAGTTTGCTCATTTTAATCTGGTATTTTTCGAGATAGGTAGGGTAGGTAGGGCTCTCCTCTGTCGCCTCTCGAGACACTCACGGACAGAGGAAGTTCGTATGCACATGTAAATCATCAACCCCTAGCTTCGAAGGCGGGGTCGCCAACTAGCTGAAGTTGATTTGTGACCTGCTCCTCCACGCTGCGCTGCGCCGTCCGGGAGTGGGCGCTGCCCCTCCGCCGCGCACCAGCCCCGGAACTGCGACAACCGTCCAAGTGCACCGACATAGGTATTTAGAGTGCCTTCACAAAGCCAATCCAAAAGAAAGTCACGATAGCCAATCTTTAATCTTGAAACTACTTGAAGTTGTTATAGTTTAAATCCTGAAACTTCTAACTCTGCCCTCACTGTACATATTATAAGTAGCTACTTATCTCTGTTTTAATAATGTTAATGTTGAAGATACACGAAAACGCATAATAAGTGAGATTGCGATATCTATATGTACACTGTGTGCATGTGATAATGTTAGTAAAAAATGAGTGTAATTTGCGTATACGACAGGTCACATTCAATAATAAAATACTAAAAGTATAAAATATCAAAATCTCAATATATTTAAACGAAACATACATCTAAAGATGGTAGACCAATCGATAAATATTGTCATTCAATAATGACCTTTCATCTAACAAAGTGTAATTGCAATATCTTATGTGACATGTACTTCTTATCATAATCATCGTCATCATAACAGTCTAACGAAGTCTACTGCTGAACATACGCCTCTCTAAGGATCTCCACATGAAAGGTCCTGTGTCATTGCCCATCGACTTCCTGTGTTCTGCAGGTCGTCGCAGCATCTTGCAGGAGACATTCTAATACGAACAGTTGTATAATCATTGACTAATCATCAACCCCTAACTTCGAAAGGCGGGGTCGCTAACAACTAAGCTACGGGGTCAGTTTGTGACCTGCTCCTCACGCTGCAGCTGCGCCGTCCGGGAGGGGCGCGCCCCCTCCACCGCGCACACCAGCCACCGGACTGCGACAGCCGTCAAGTGCATATTAATTAATAATAATACAAAATTAAACAAATAAAGAATTCATTTAATTTAAAATTCTTAATTAACATCCATTTAAGCCAATGTTAAAATAATATTTTTACATTACAAATATTATTAAAAGAACCATTTTTATAAATATGCCGAATATTAATTTAAATTAAATGTTTCACTATTAACTTATACAATTATCTAGTAAAACTTAGTAAATATAATTGACCGTTTAGCAGACACTGAACATCTTTCAAAACAACGTCCTTTTAAAACCAATATTTAAGATAATGTTATTATATAAAATCTTATTACAAATACTGTTTTTTATAAATAGCCTCCAGTATATTAAAATTAAATATTAAAAACAATGGATTTATAATTATCCATTAAACTGTAAACATTGTTAATTAACGCAATAGCTATAGTTACTGAAAAATTAAGACAAAACAATATCTCTTTTGAAACATGTTAAAATACCATTGGAACTGGCCATAAATGGCCTTGAACACATTTAGTTGAATAATTAGAGAGGTATGAATTTGTAATTATCTCAAGGCTCTCCTAACATTAATTAACTCAACAATACATACGTGAAACATACATTGATAGGTTGAAAATCACATACATTGCACCGATGTCTCATACACGTAAGTAGCAAACTCACTTGTGCTATGGATAGAAACAACGAATGGGCCACAAATACCCAGTCGAGACATGTAGAAAAGTAGATTTACTCTTTAAGATTTTCCCTTTAGTCTATTTGCCTATCGGTAGACAGAAGTCCTAGACGATTAAATCCTTCGACCCACCTTTCACCGAAGATTTTGGGACAACGACGGTAGCGACAGGCTTGTAATTTGCGTAGATTGTTAAAGAAATAAAACCAGTTAAAACATGTCAGTTTCTATTATTATAAAAATATAACACAATACAACAAATTATTAGTAAATTTCTTAGTTCGGAAAAAGGACATAGTTTTAATTAGGTTTAAGCTCAATTTCATGTATCATCGCATCGTTCGTGACTAGATCAGGGCTCCCAATTGGACCTGGTGACGCCGAGGACGTGGGGTCCGTGCAGTGGCGCAGCAGCTCGGATACGTGCAAATATCTTAACGTTTAAAATGTTTATATATCATTGAATATTAATTATGTCATGGTTAGGGTTAGATATCCAGTTACGTAACAAGTGCTCGAAAAGTATATCCTCAGTATTAAATCATTCACATCTTTACGAGTATATTATCTTAACCGGTGTTAGTTACTATTCATTGTGTTATAGTGCACGAACTTTGATTCAGTTGATATACTCCCCATAAAAGCAGCCTAAGTCCATTTCAGGATTGATTCTACAGGCTTCGCGATCATTCCAGGCGGATTGGCGATCCTTTGTCACCAGTTTGCTCATTTTAATCTGGTATTTTTCGAGATAGGTGGGTAGGTAAGGTCTCCCTCTGTCGCCTCTCAGAACACTCTGGTTGGAGATTCGTATGCATGTAAATCATCAACCCCTAGCTTCCAGGCGGGGTCGCTAGCAACTAAGCTACGGGGTCAGTTTGCTATTTTGCTCCTCACTGCAGCTGCGCCATGTCGGGAGTGGGCGCTGCCCCTCCCGCCGCCGCATAGCCCCGGAACCGACAGCCATCCAAGTTACCGACATTACATAGAGTAATTTAGGGTGCCTTCACCGTATCCAAAAGTCACGATAGCCAATCTTTAATCTTGAAACTACTTGAAGTTGTTATAGTTTTGATCCTAAAACTTCTAACTCTGCCTCACTGTACATATTATAGTAGCTACTTATCTCTGTTTTAATAATGTTAATGTTGAAAGATACACACGAAAACTTGCATAATAAGTATGAGATTGCGATATCTATATGTACACTGATATACATGTGATAATATTAGTAAAATAGTGTAATTTGCGTATACGACAGGTCATATTCAATAATGAGAAATACTAAAAAGTATAGCATAAAATCTCAATATGTTAAACAGAAACATACATCTAAAGATGGTAGACCAATCGATAAATGTTGCCTCATTAATAAATATTTCATCTAACAAAGTGTAATTACAATATCATATGAGCATGTACTTATCCGCGATCATCATCATCATAACAGTCTAACGAAGTCTGCTTTGAACATACACGCCTCTCCTAAGGATCGCCACATAGAAAGGTCCTGTCATTTGCACCATCGACTTCCGCAATGTTCTACAGGTCGTCACCAGCATCTTGCAGAACATTCTAACTCCTGAACAATGTTGACTGAAAGATATATTAATTAATAATAATACAAAAATTAAATAAATAAGAATTCGATAGTAATTTAAGGAATTCATTAATTAACATCTTTTAAGCCCAATAATTAAAATAATATTTTTTTACCCCATTAATATTATAATGCCATTTTATAAAAAGACTGATAATAATTTCAAATGGAATGTTCACTATTAATTTATACAGTATCTGAAGTAAAACTTAGTAAACTATAATTGACCGTTTAACCCGAACCTAGACATCTTTCAAAACAACGTCCTTTTAAAACCAATGTAAAAGTACATACAAAAAACTGTTTTTAAAAAATAGCCTCAGTATATTAAAATTAAATATTAAAAACAATGGATTTATAATTATCCATTAAAACTATATAAACATTAATTAACACCAATGGCTATGGGCACTGAAAAATTAGACAAAACAATATCTCTTTTGAAACATGTTAAAATACCATTGGACACACTTGGCCATAAATGGCCTTAGTTACATTTGGATTGATTGAATAATTAAGTATGAATTTGTAATTATATCTCAAAGGCTCTTAACATTAATTAACCCGTAATGGCCAAAAGAAACATACATTGATAGGTTGAAAATCACATACATTGCACCGATGTCTCATACGTAAGTAGCAAACTCACTTGTGCTATGGAATAGAAACAACAAGATATAGACCTAAAATACCCAGTCCGAGACATGAAAAAGTAGATTTACTCTTTAAGTTTTCCTTTAGTCTATGCCCCAGAATAATATCATCATAGATGCTAAGGAATAATACCCGTCCTAAGTACAAATGTTAGGTTAGGTTATGTTAGGATGGTTTGCGAGGTGTCTGGTAGTGCGATGTAATCACCTGCCAAGCAGTAGCGATTACGGCACGCGAATATGTCAGCCGTGGACTACTGCAAGCTGTTATGTGTGTACGTTATATAAGTGTAATACATAGTCAGTAACATAAGCTTTTGTCAATTTTGCAGCATCTAGTAGTAAGCGGTTGTGTAACAGCCTTCGACTAAATGCTGCCCCTGCGAGCTCTTCTACTCGCAGTTTTTGTAGTTAACGCAGAAACCCTAATTATTGTTCAAAATAATGCTAGCCTGAATTACACATACAACATCAGCTACTGCGCCAGTAGTCCCGTCAAAATCGGTCCAGACGTTTCCGGGTGTCTGTCCGTTTGTTCCGGCTAATCTGAGACAGCTAGACCGATTTCAACCGGGACTTACACTAAGCAAGCAATTTTTGTAACGTAACGTGGGATCATGAGCTACTTTTTATTTGAAACATATTCACATCATTCCTCAATACGAGGTAGACAGAAGTCTGAACGATTAAATCCTTCCGACCCACCCCTTTCACGGTTTTGGACAACGTGACGAGTAGCGACGGGCTTATCCTCGTTGTTTTTGCGTAGATTGTTAAAGAAATAAAACAGTTAAAACATGTCAGTTTCCATTTATTATAAAATATAACACAATACAACAAATTATTAGTAAATTTCTTAGTTCGGGAAGGACATAGTTTTAATTAGGTTTCAGCTCAATTTCTAATATCATCGCATCCTTCGTTACTAGATCAGGGCTCCCAATTGGACCTGGTGACGCGCCGAGGACGTGGGGGCCGTGCAGTGGCCGCAACAACTCGGATACGTGCAAATATCTTAACTTTTAAATGTTTATATATCATTTAGAATATTAATTATGTCATGGTTGAACTAGATATCAGTTACGTAACAAAAGTGCTCCTGATATATCCTGTTATTCATCGATTCATCTTTGAGTATATTATCTTAACCGGTGTTAGGAGCTAGCCCAAACAAAATGAGCTAATCATAAAAGTGATACTGATATCACAGAACAGGCTCTACCGATTTCAGTGATACTATTGTTGTGTTATAGTGCTACGACCGCGGTTGAACAGTATATACATAAAAAACAGCTACTTGATCCATTTTCAAGTTGATTCTACAGGCTTCTCGCGATCATTCAACGGGCAGTTGGTGATCGCTTTGTCACCAGTTGCTCATTTTAATCTGGTATTTTTCGATATAGGTAGGGTAGGTAGGGCTCTCCTCTGTCGCCTCTCGAGACACTCACGGACAGAAAGTTCGTATGCATGTAAATCATCAACCTACTTCCGAAGGCAGGGTCCTTCTTAACTAAGCTACGAAGGGTCAGTTTATTATACTTCTCACATGCAGCTGCGCCGTCCCGGGAGTGGGCTTTGCCCCCCTCCCGCCATGCCTGTCCCGGAACTGCGACAATAATCCAGAATTTGCACCGACGTACATGAGTATTTAGAGGTGCCTTCACAAGCCAATCCAAAAGTCACGATAGCCAATCTTTAATCTTGAAACTTCGCAAGTTGTTATAAGTTTAAATCCTGAAACTTCTATCTGCCCTCACTGTACATATTATAGGTAGCTACTTCTCTGTTTAAATGTTAATGTTGAAGATACACGAAAACGCATAATAAGTATGAGATTACGATATCTATATGTACACTGGTGTGCATGTGATAATGTTAGTAAAAATGAGTGTAATTTGCGTATACGACAGGTCATATTCAATAATAAAATGCTAAAAAGTATAAAACATCAAAATCTCAATATATTTAATGAAAACATACATCTAAAGATGGTAGACCAATCGATAAATGTTTTCATTCAATAAATGACCTTTCATCTAACAAAGTGCTAATTGCAATATCTCATGTGACATATTACTTCTTATCACATGATCATCGTCCTTCATAACAGTCTAACAAGTCTACTGCTGAACATATACGACTCTCCTGAGATCGCCATAAAGAAAAGGTCCTGTATCATTTGCACCATCGACTTCCCGCAATGTTCTGCAGGTCGTCGCGGCATCTTGCAGGAGACATTCTAATATAGAACAGTTGTATAATCATTTTACTAAGAAAGATATAATTAATAATAATACAAAATAAAATAAGTATGAAATTCATTTATTAATTAAAATTCATTAGTTAATTTATAATATACTTAATATAATATACTTTATAGAAATATGTATATATATCAACAAAAATCAAATTATATATATACTCTTTCAAGGTATGTAAATATTTTTAAGAACTTAAAGTAGAATTTATTCTTTTCTCAATGTATGTACATAAACAAGCAAATAAATTAATAAATACGTTAATATGGCCACCTAGAACTGAGGTGATCGTGCCCGACTAATGTCTAGGAGAAAGATTAATATTGTATTTCCAACATTGCAAAATTTCTTTCCGCCTGTTCCGATATCTCCGCTAGAGATAGACTCTGTGTCGATAGACAATTTAAATTCTTATTCAATGAATAAATACACGCATACTGTTGTCGAGTTCAGACAAATCAAAATCAAACTTAGACTTCAATAAATGTTTATTTAGTCCATACTAACAATATTAATTAAAATATGGAAACAAATGTAGTTTTTAATTGTATGTTGCGTCTAACTACAAACATGGTTGCAGCATCGAATACCCCAGGCTAGTTTGTCAATACAACATCCCTTTTAAGCCAATGTTAAAATAAAATTTTTACATTAGAAATATTATTAAAAGTACCATTTTTATAAATAGGCCGAATATTAATTTAAATTAAATGTAAACTATTAACTATTATATTAATAAAACTATTAATTTATACAATTATCTAATAAAACTTAGTAAACTATAATTGACCGTTTAACTTGAACACTGAACATCTTTCAAAACAACGTCCCTTTTAAAACCAATGTTAAGATAGTATTATTATATAAGATAGTATTAGTATATACAAATACTGTTTTTATAAATAATACTCAGTATATTAAAATTAAATATTAAAACAATGGTTTATAATTATCCATTAAAACTGTAAACATTAATTAACGCAATAGCTATGAACACTACGAAAAATTAGACAAAACAATATCTCTTTTTACAGGCTTATATTTAAATACCGACTGGAGACACTTGGCCATAAATGGCATGAATTACATTTGGATTGAATAATTAAGTATGAATTTGTTATTATATCTCAAGGCTCTCTTAACATTAATTAACCCAACAATACATACGTAGAAACATACATTGATAGGTTGAAAATCACATACATTACCGATGTCTCATACGTAAGTAGCTCACTTGTGCTATGGAATGAAACAACGAATAGACATTACAAATGCAGTCCCGAGACATGTAGAAAAAGTAGATTTACTCTTTAAGATTTTCCCATAGTCTATATACTGAGAGATAATATCATCATAGATGCCCCAAGGAATAATACCGTCCTGGGTACGATGTTAGGTTAGGTTATGTTGGGTTAGGTTGCGAGGTGTCTGGTGGTGCGATCCTTAATCTGCACCAAGCGTAATGATTACGGCACGCGGAAGGCCTATGTCAGCGTGGACTACTGCAAGCTGTTATGTGTGTACGTTATATAGAGTGTAATGTATAAGTCGAAAGTAACATAAGCTTTTTTGTCGGTGCAGCATCTAAGTAAGTAAGCTTAGTTGTGTAACAGCCTTCGACTAAATGCTGCCCCTGCGGCTCCTTCTCGCGGTTTTGTAGTTAACGAAACCCTAATTATTGTTTCTAAAATAATGCTAGCCTTGAATTGCACCTTGCAACATCAGCTACCGCCAGTGAAATTCCCGTCAAAATCGGTCCAGACGTTTCAGGTGTCTGTCCGTTTGTTCCGGCTAATCTGAGACGGCTAGACCGTTTCAACAGGACTTACACTGGCAGAAAGCTGATTTTTAATGTGGCATGTTTTGTGGGATCATGAAGCTCCTTTTATTTGAAACATATTCACATACATTCACTCCAATACGAGGTAGACGAAGTCTAGACGATTAAATCCTTCAAACCACCTTTCACCGAAGATTTTGGGACAACGTGACAGGTAGCGACGAGCTTATCGTTGTTTTTGCGTAGATTGTTAAAGAAAATAAAAAACAGATTTAAAACATGTGAAGTTGTTGTGCAAAAATATAACACAATACAACAAATTATTAGTAAATTTCTTAGTTCGGAAAGGACATAGTTTTAATTAGAGTTTTGTCAATTTCAATATCGCATCGCATCGTTCGTGACTAGATCCAGGGCTCCCCAGATGGACCTGGGTGACGCATAGGGACGTGAGGGGTCCGCGCGGTGGCGCAGCAAGCTCCGGATACGATGCAAATATCTTGCTTGTTTAAATATTTTATATATCATTTAGAATATTAATTATGTCATGGTTAGGAACTAGATATCAGTTACGTAACAAAGGGTGCTCTGATATATCCTATTATTCACATCGATTCCACATCTTTGCGAGTATATTATCTTAACCGGTGTTAGGAGCTAAGCCCGGCAAAATGAGCTAATCCTGCAGTACTGATATCACCAGAACAGGCTCTACCGATTTCAGTGATACTATTCATTGTGTTATAGTGCTACGAACGCGGTTGGTTTGAGTATATCGCCAAAAACAGCCTATGAAAGTCCATTTCAGGATTGATTCTACGGGCTTCTCGCGATCATTCAGGCGGATTGGTGATCGCTTTGTCGCCAGTTGCTCATTTTAATCTGGTATTTTCACGACATGGTAGGGTAGGTAGGGCTCTCCTCTGTCGCCTCTCGAGATTACTCACGGACAGAGGATTCGTATGCACATGTAAATCATCAACCTAGCTTCGAAGGCGGGGTCGCTAGCAACTAAGCTACGAGGGTCAGTTTGTGACCTGCTTCTCACGCTGCAGCTGCTGCGTCCGGGAGTGGGCGCTGCCCCTCCCGCCGCACCAGCCCCGGAACGCGACAGCCGTCCAAGTGCACCGACGTACATTGGTATTTAGAGGTGCCTTCACAAGCCAATCCAAGAAAGTCACGATAGCCAATCTTTAATCTTGAAACTACTTGAAGTTGTTATGAGTTTAAATCCTAGAAACTTCTAACTCTGCCCTCACTGTACATATTATAGGTAGCTACTTATCTCTGCTTTTAATAATGTTAATGTTGAAAGATACACGAAAACGCATAATAAGTATGAGATTGCGATATCTATATATGCACTAGTGTGCATGTGATAATGTTAAGTAAAAATAATTAATTGCATATACATGAGTCATATTCAATAATAAAATACTAAAAGTATAAAACATCAAAATCTCAATATATTTAAACGAAACATACATCTAAGATGGTAGACCAATCTGATAAATGTTTTCATTCAATAAATGACCTTTCATCTAACAAGTGTAATTGCAATATCTCATGACATGTACTTCTTATCATGATCATCTCGTCATCATAACGATTAACAGAAGTCTACTGCTGAACATACGACTCTCCTAGGATCGCCACATAGAAAGGTCCTGTGTCGTTTGCACCATCGACTTCCCGCAATGTTCTGCGGGTCGTGTAACATCTTGCGGGAGACGTTAATACGAACAGTTGTATAATCATTGACTAAGAAAAGATATGTTAATTAATAATAATACAAAATTAAATAAGTAAGAATTCATTTATTAATTTGAGAATTCATTTGTTAATTTGTAATATACTTAATATAATATACTTTGTAAATATATATATCAACAAAAATCAAATTGCTATATGTAACTTTCAAGGTGTGTAAATATTTTTAAGAACTTAAAATGGGAATTTTATATTCTTTTCTCCAATGTATGTACATATACAAGCAATAAATATAAATAAATACGTTAATATGACACCTAGAACTGAGGTGATCATTATGACTAATGTCAGGAAAAGAAGTTAATATTGTATTTCCAACATTATAAAATTTCTTTCGCCTGTTTTATCTCCGCTAGAGATGATTAAAGAAATAAAACAGTTAAAACATGTCAGTTCCATTTATTATAAAATATAACACAATACAACAAATTATTAGTAAATTTCTTAGTTCGGAAGGACATAGTTTTAATTAGGTTTTTAGCTCAATTTCATCTATCGCATCGCATCCTTCGTTACTGGTCAGGGCTCCCAATTGGACCTGGTGACGCCGAGGACGTGGGGGTCCGTGCGGTGGCGCTTAGCTCGGATACCTGGCGGGAACGTGCATATCTTAACGTTTTAAATGTTTATATATCATTTAGAATATTAATTATGTCTTGGTTAGGAACTAAAAGATATCAGTTACGTAACAAAGTGCTCTGATATCCTGTTATTCACATCCATTCATCTTTACGAGTATGTTCATGTAACCGTTATTTGGGAGCTAGCCCAAACAAAGTAATTAATCCTGCAAGTGATACTGATATCCACCAGAACGGGCTCTACCGATTCAGTGATACTATTCATTGTGTTATAGTGCTACAGGCATGATTTAGTTTGAGTATATCGCAAAACAGCTATGAAAGTCCATTCCAGGATTCTCTACAGGCTTCTCGCGATCATTCAGGCGGTTGGTGATCCAACTTTGTCACCGGATTTGCTCATTTTAATCTGGTATTTTTTGAGATAGGTAGGGTAGGTAGGGCTCTCCTCTGTCGCCTCTCGAGACACTTTCCCACCACCCGGACAGAGAGGAGGATTCATGTGCACATGTGTAAATCTCATCAGCCCCTGAAAGCGCTGAAGGCGGGGTCGCTAGCAACTAAGCTACAGGGTCGGTTGTGACCTGCTTCTCCGCTGCAGCTGCGCCGTCCCGGGAGTGGGCGCTGCCCCTCCCGCCGCGCACCAGCCCCGGAACTGCGACAGCCGTCCACGGTGCACCGACGTACATTGGTATTTAGGGGTGCCTTCACAAGCCAATCAAGAAAGTCACGATAGCCAATCTTTAATCTTGAAACTACTTAAAGTTGTTACTCAGTTTAAATCCTAGAAACTAACTCTGCCTCACTGTACATATTATAAGTAATACTTACCTCTGTTTTAATAATGTTAAGTTGAAGATACACGAAAACATAATAAGTATGAAGTTGCGATATCATATATGTACACACTGGAGTGCGTATGATAATGTTGATAAAAATAATTGTAATTTGCGTATACGACAGGTCATATTCAATAATAAAATACTAAAAAGTATGAAACATCAAAATCTCAATATATTTAAACAGAAACATACATCTAAAGATGGTAGACCAAAATCATTAAATGTTTTCATTCAATAAATGACCTTTATTAACAAAGTGTAGTGCAACTGACCTTATCTCACATGTGACATGCTTATCATGATCATCGTCATCATAACAGTCTAACAGAAGTCTACTGCTGAACATACGCCTCTCCTAAGGTTAACCACATAGAAGGTCCTGTGTCATTTTGCACCCATCGACCCGCACCAATGTTCTGCAGGTCGTCGCAGCATCTTGCAGGAGACATTCTAATATAGACAGTTGTATAATCATTGCAAGAGATATATTAATTAATAATAATACAAAATTAAATAAGTAAAGAATTCATTTATTAATTTAAAGAATTCATTAGTTAATTTATAATATATAATATATTATACTTTATAGAAATATATATATATCAACAAAATCAAATTGCTATATACTCTTTCAAAAAGTTATTGTAAATATTTTAAGAACTTAAAATGGAATTTTATATTCTTTTCTCCAATGTATGTACATATACAAGCAAATAAATAAATAAATGGGTTAATATGCCACCTAGAACTGAAGTGATCGTGCCCGACTAATGTCTAGGAAAAAATTGTATATTGTATTTCCAACATTATAAAATTTCTTTCGCCTGTTTATCCGCTAGAATAGACTCTGTGTCGATAGACGAATTTAAATTCTTATTCAATGAATAAATACACACATACTATTTGTCAAAGGTTCGGTAAATGAAACTTAGACTTCAATAAATGTTTAGTGATCCATACTAACAACATTAATTAAAATATGAAAAGTAAATGTAGTTTTAATTATGTGCGTCTAACTTCATTTATGGTTGCAGCTTCGAATACCCCCAGGCTAGTTTGTCAATACAACATCCCTTTAAGCCAATGTTAAAATAAAATTTTTACTTTAGAAATATTATTAAAAATACCATTTTATAAATAGACCGAATAATTTAAATTAAATGTTTCTATTGTATCTACAATGTGTGTTAAGCTATAATTGACCGTTTAACTTGAACACTGAACATCAACAAAACAACGTCCTTTTTAAAACCAATGTTAAGATAGTATTATTATATAAGAAATCTTATTACAAATACTGTTTTTTATAAATAGCCTCCAATTATGTATTAAAATTAAATATTAAAAACAATGGATTTATAATTATCCATTAAAACTATGTAAACATTAATTAATGCAATAGCTATGAACACTGAAAAATTAGACAAAACAATATCTCTTTTGGAGAAACATATTTAAAATGCCATTGGAACATGTGCATAAATGGCGAATACATTGGATTAGACAATTAAGTATGGTTGTTATTATGTCTCAAAACCTCTTAACATTAATTAACCCAACAATACATACGTAAAACATACATTGATAGGTTGAAAATCACATACATTGCCGATGTCTCATACGTAAGTAGCAAACTCCCTTGTGCTATGGAATATTGAAACAACGAATGGGCTGACACAAATACCCAGTCCGAGACATGTAGAAAAAGTAGATTTACTCTTTAAAGATTTTCCATGATCTATGTACCCCAGGAATAATATCATCATGATGCCCCAAGGAATAATACGCGTCCTAAGTACGGAAATGTTAGGTTAGGTTATGTTAGGTTAGGTTGCAGGTGTCTGGTGGTGCGATCGCCAATCTGCCGCGCCAAGCGTGGCGATTACGGCACGCGAGGCCCCTGTCAACGGTGGACTACGCAGCTGTATGTGTGTACGTTATATAAGTGTAATGTATAAGTCGAAAGTAACATAGCTTTTGTCGGTGCAGCATCTAGGTAAATATAGCTTGGTTGACAACAGCCTTCGACTAAATACTGCCCCTGCGGCTCTTCTCGCGGTTTTGAATTAACGCAGAAACCCTAATTATTGTTTCTAAAATAATGCTGGCCTTAGTTACCTTACAACATCAGCTACTATGATGAAAGTCCCGTCAAAATCGGTCCAGACGTTTCAGGTGTCTGTCCGTTTGTTCAATAATCTCTGAGACAGCTAGACCGATTTCAACAGGACTTACACTGGCAGAAACTGTTTTTGTCGTAACGTGGGATCGTAGGCTTCTTTTTATTTTAGAAACATATTCTGCTCATTCCTCCAATACAGAACGGAGCAGAAGTCTGGACGATTAAATCCTTCCGACCCACCTTTCACCGAAGATTTTGGGACAACGTGACAGGTAGCGACAACGGAAGCTTATCGTTGTTTTGCGTAGATTGTTAGAAATAAAACAGTTAAAACATGTCTGATTTCCATTTATTATAAAATATAACACAATACAACAAATTATTATTAAATTTCTTAGTTCGGAAAGGACATAGTTTTAATTAGAGTTTCAGCTCAGTTTCAATATCACGCATCATCGTTCGTGACTAGATCCAGGGCTCCCAATTGGACCTGGTGACGCCGAGGACGTGGGGAGTCCGCGCAGTGGCGCAACAGCTCGGATACGTGCAAATATCTTAACATTTTAAATGTTTATATATCATTTAGAATATTAATTATGTCATGGTTGAACTGAATATCAGTTACGTAACAAAGTGCTCTGATATGTCCTGTTATTCATCGATTCACATCTTTACGAGTATATTATCTTAACCGGTGTTGGGGCTAGCCCAAGTAAATGAGCTAATCCTGCAAGTGATACTGATATCACAAGAACCCAGGCTCTACCGATTTCAGTGATACTATTCATTTGTGTTATATAGTGCTACCGGAACGCAGTTGGTTTGAGTATATACATAAAAACAGCCTATGAAAGTCCATTTCAGGATTGATTCTACAGGCTTCTCGCGATCATTCGGGCAGTTAGTGAAGTCGCGCTTGTCACCAGTTTAACTCATTTAATCTGGTATTTTTCGACATAGGTAGGGTAGGTAGGGCTCTCCCTCTGTCGCCTCTCGAGACCTCTCACGGACAGAGGTTGTGTATGCACATGTAAATCATCAACCCCTAAGCTTCCCGAAGGCGGGGTCGCTGGCAACTAAGCTACAGGGTCGGTTGTGACCTGCTTCTCCACGCTGCAGCTGCGCCGTCCCGGGAGTGGGCGCTGCCCCCTCCGCCGCACCAGCCCCCGGAACTGCGACAGCCGTCAAGTGCACCGACGTACATTTAAGTATTTAGAGGTGCCTTCACAAGCCAATCCAAGAAAGTCACGATAGCCAATCTTTAATCTTAAACTGCGAAGTTGTTATAAGTTTAAATCTGAAACTTCTAACTCTGCCTCACTGCTACATATTATAGGTAGCTACTTATCTCTGTTTTAATAATGTTAATGTTGAAAGATACACGAAAACGCATAATAAGTATGAGATTGCGATATCTATATGTACACTGGTGTGCATGTGATAATGTTATAAAAATGAGTGTAATTTGCGTATACGACAGGTCATATTCAATAATAAAAATACTAAAAAGTATAAAACATCAAAATCTCAATATATTTAAACAGAAACATACATCTAAAGATGGTAGACCAATCGATAAATGCTTTCATTCAATAAATGACCTTTTCATCTAACAAAGTGTAATTGCAATATCTCATGACATGTACTTCTTATCGCGATCATCGTCATCATAACAGCTCCAACAGAAGTCTACTGTTGAACACATGACTCTCCTAAGGATCGCCAGAAAGGTCCTGTGTCATTTGCACTCATCGACTTCCTGCACGTTCTGCGGTCGTCGCAACATCTTGCGGGAGACATTCTAATACAGACAGTTGTATAATCATTGACTAAGAAAAGATATATTAATTAATAATACAAATTAAATAAGTAAAGAATTCATTTATTAATTTAAAGAATTCCATTTGTTAATTTATAATATACTTAATATAATATACTTTATAGAAATATGTATATATATCAACAAAAATCAAATTGTTATATACTCTTCGTTGTGTGTAAATATTTTTAAGAACTTGCAAATGTAATTTATATTCTTTTCTCCAATGTATGTACATATACAAGCAAATAACAAATAAATACGTTACATATGACACCCAGAACTGAGGTGATTGTGCCCGACTAATGTCTGTGAAAAGAGCAATATTGTATTTCCAACATTATAAAATTCTTTTCGCCTGTTTTATCTCGCTAGAGATAGACTCTGTGTCGATAGACGAATTTAAATTCTTATTCCAATGAATAAATATACTTAATACTGTTGTCAAGGTTCAGACAAATCAAAAATCAAACTGATTTCAATAAATGTTTATTGATCCATACTAACAACATTAATTAAAATATGAAAACAAATGTAGTTTTAATTGTATGTTGCGTCTAACTTCAAACATGGTTGCAGCATCGAACACCCCCTGGGCTAGTCGTATAACACAATATCCCTTTGAAGCCAATGTTAAATAAAATTTTTAATAGAAATATTATTAAAAGTACCATTTTATAAATAGGCCGAATATTAATTTAAATTAAATGTTTCACTATTAATTTATACAATTATCTAGTAAACTAGTAACTATAATTGACCGTTTAACTTGAACACTGAACATCTTTCAAAACAACGTCCCTTTTAAAACCAATGTTAAGATAGTATTATTATATAAGAAACTTATTACAAATACTGTTTTATAAATAGCATCAGTATATTAAAATTAACATTAAAAACAATGGATTTATACTATCCATTAAAACTATGTAAACATTAATTAACGCAATAGCTATGAACACTGAAAATTAGACAAAATAATATCTCTTTTAGGCTTATGTTAAATACCATTGGACACATGGCCATAAATGGCCTTAGTTACATTTGGATTGAGCAATTAAGTATGAATTTGTAATTATATCTCAAGGCTCTCTTAACATTAATTAACTCCAAATAATACATATGTAGAAACATACATTGATAGTTGAAAATCACATACATTGCAACGATGTGCTATACGTAAGTAGCAAACTCACTTGTGCTATGGAATAAGAAACAACGAATGGGCCACAAATACCCAGCCTGAGACATGTAGAAAAAAGTAGATTTACTCTTGATTTTCTCCCTTTAGTCTATATGTCCCAGGGAATAATATCATGATAGATGCCCCAAGGAATAATACCCGTCCTAAGTACAAATGTTAGTTAGGTTATGTTAGGTTAGGTTATGAGGTGTCTGGTAGTGCGATCGCCAACCTGTCTGCCAAGCGTGGCGATTACGGCACGCGAGAGGCCTACAAGTCCAGCAGTGGACTACTGCAAGCTGTGTGTACGTTATATAAGTGTAATGTATAAGTCGAAAGTAACATAAACTTTTGTCGGTGCAGCATCTAAGTAAGTAAGCTAGTTGTGTAACAGCCTTCGACTAAATGCTGCCCCTGCGGCTCTTCCTCGCGGTTTTGTAGTTAACGCGAAACCCTAATTATTGTTTCTAAAATAATGCTAGCCTTAGTTACACTCATAACATCAGCTACCGCCAGTGAAAGTCCACGAAAACGCATAATAAGTATGAGATTGCGATATCTATATGTACACTGGTGTGCATGTGATAATGTTAGTAAAAATGAGGTAATTTGCGCATACGACAGGTCATATTCAATAATAAAAACTAAAAAGTGGCAAAACATCAAAATCTCAATATATTTAAACAGAAACAACAGTATCTAAAGATAGACCAATCGATAAATGTTGTCATTCAATAAATGACCTTTCATCTAACAAAGTAATTGCAATATCTCATGTGACATGTACTTTATCATGATCATCGTCATCATAATAGTCTACCAGAAGTTCATTGCTGAACATAATATTCTTCAAGGATCGCCACATAGAAAGGTCCTGTGTCATTTGTAATTCTTGTCGACTTCTGCACGTTCTGCAGGTCGTCGCAGCATCTTGCGAGGCATTCTAATACAGACAGTTGTATAATCATATATATTACTGACTAAGAAAGATATATTAATTAATAATAATATAAAAATTAGTCATAAAGAATCTATTTATTAATTTAAAGAATTATTAATTAACATCCCATTTATTAAATGTTAAAATAATATTTTACATTAGAAATATTATTAAAAGTACCATTTTTATAAATAGGTTTAATATTAATTTAAATTAAATGTTTTACCATTAATTATACAATAATCTATTAAACTAGTAAACTATAATTGACCGTTTAACTTGAACACTGAACATCTTCAAAACAACGTCCTTTTAAAAACCAATAAGTTAAGATAGTATATTATATAAGATAGTATTATTATATACAAATACTGTTTTTGAGTAAATAGCCCTGTATATTAAAAATTAAATATTAAAAACAAAGTTTATAATTATCTATTAAAATTATGTAAACATTAATTAACGCAATAGCGACTTCTGCATCCAATTGGGAAGAACAGTATTCCTTGGATACCATTCATTTGGATCATGTTGGACCTTTGACGAAACTAGTAAACAGTATAACCATATACTGTCAGTGGTGAGCGCTTTCGCTAAATTTGTTTGGCTGTTCCAACGAAACATCTCAAGCCGAGGGGCTCTAAATAAATTGGAATCCATCAGCAAACGCTGGAAACCCTCGACGAATAATCGCAACAAGGCACTGCATTCACTAGTCATGGGTTTCAAGATTACTATAAGGAGGAAGATTCTACATGTGACTATTACGATGGGTGTTCCACGTGGACAATTGAAGAATACACAGAAGTTGTGTATAGAGAACTCTGGCCTTTGGTACAAACACAATGAATGGGTACAAGGGCCATTATTAGTTCCAATTGGGAAGAACACAGTATTCCTT
>JAGSMR010000393.1:0-27608 GCA_029286605.1 Sericinus montela
GGATACCATTCATTTGGATCATGTTGACCTTTGACGAAAACTAGTAAACAGTATAACCATATACTGTCAGTGGTGGGCGCTTTCGCTAAATTTGTTTGGCTGTTTCAACAAGAAGCACCTCAAGCCGAGAGACTCTAAATACATTGTAGATCCATCAGCAAACGCTGGAAACCCTCGACGAATAATCACTGACAAAGGCACTGCATTCACTAGTCATGGGTTTCAAGATTACTGTAAGGAGGAAGATTCTACATGTGACTATTACGATGGGTGTTCCACGAGGCAATGGACAAGTTGAGAGAATACACAGAAGTTGTGTATAGAGAACTCTGGCCTTTGGTACAAACACATTAGTCGAGTGCAAAGAGCCATTAATAGTACCTTTCAAAGAAGCAACAACTGTTGTACACCTTGTGAACTACTTGTGGGTGCAAAAATGCGAGTAAAAGAAGACATGAAGATACAAGAGTTACTACAGGAGGAGTACATACAAGTGTTCAATGAAAATAGGGAGGATCTCAGAAAACAGGCCAAAGAACAGATTCTCAGTGTTCAAAAGAGAATGCAAAAGCTTTAATAGAAAAGAAAAGGACATTCACAATACAAAGTTGGAGACATTGTGGCTATAAAACTTACACAATTTGGTTCAGGACTTAAACTAAAACCTAAATATCTAGGACCTTACAAGGTGATAATCGCTAACCAAACCAAATGAAATGATTGCTATGATCTGCAAAAAAATGATAGTGCTACTGAGGGGCCTATAAGAACATCTAGCTCAGCAGATTGTATGAAGCGTTGGCCAACAGAAGGTGAAGAGTTCTTAATGTAAGAAACTTGGTAAGAATAATTTGGTGAAGAATGATAGATGATGAATGCATTGTTTCATTTAAATTTTTATTATTTTTCTTCTATGCTATATGTTTATCTTGTATGTTACTTTGTTATCATGGTTTTAACTGGAGTAAATAGGTAGTGTATTTAAAATGTAAAAATAAAAGGCATAACTAAATACTGAGTATAGAAATTTGTAACTAACTTCGAAAGATGTTTTGTTTTTTTAAGATGTTTTCTTTTTAAGATTGTTTTATCTTTTGTTTTTAAGATGGCTTATGTTTTTTTTTTTTTTTTTTTTAATAATTAAGATAATGTTTGTAAAGTATGACTGAAGGAATGTGGAATGTGTGTGTGATGTATTGTACTGAAAGACTTGAAACATCATGAATGCTGAGGAATGCCTAAGGACAGTCATTGTATCAGGACAGCCGAATGTGGGAAAATGGAATGTAAGTTGGGAACTGAACGCAGGGATGAGTGAGAGTGATGAAAGGGAAGGAGTGATGGTAAGTGATTACTGCTGCCCATGAACTGCCTCCCTTAGAGTGCCCCCCTTCCCCAGAATTAGGGGAGGGAGGTGTGTGGGCCACCAGTTACCTGCACTCACCAGACGAAACGCAGAAGTTTGTTAGACTTCTACTTCACGCCGGTATTCTGCGAGGTCGCGGTACCTCCCCGGTCGAGCCGGCCCATTCATGCAACAACAAAAGCTGATGCGTGGCTTTACCACTGTTAAAAGTGTGGATCGAAATAATTAAATTTTCTAGATCTCTGACTATTTCCTTGAAGGAAAATGTGTGTAGTTATAAAAAAAACTTTTATCAAGTTAGATTAGAATGTATAGAATTTTAATCACCGTTCATTGTTATCTAGAGAGCTTCGCTAACATTCTATCTCGTTCCAAGATTAATCTGGGTTCTTTCAGTTTAAGTTAATTCATTTAGTTAGTCCGCCTCAATCTTTTCTAAAGAGATGTAATTAAGAAAATACGGAGACAATGTTACAGTTTTAATCAGCCATTAATTAGAAATGGAGTATTAATTTCCTATATTGGATTTTTTAAATTATCTTGCAATTTACCATACTGGGGTAGACAGAGGTCTAGACAGTTATGTCCTTTTGTCCCACCTTTCACCTAATACAATTTGGGACAGTGCGACAGGTGGAGAACCTGTCGCTGTCTTAATTTCCAAGCCAACGATGTTAATCCTACATAAGTTTTGAAAAAAGTAATTGGTATGAGCCTATCACTTGGAGATCGAACTCTTGACTCAAATTCAGACGTTATCACACCTCCGCTATTAGGACTTTTTTTAACTTTTTAACATATTTTAATTGTTTTAAATTTTAATCAACGGTCTTGTATTGCATTGTAAAGGGAAAAAGCCTTAAAATGCAATTGGCTGCCGGCAGATTATAGGTTAATCATCTTGAAAAGTACCAGATCAAATTTAGCAGACCGGCGACGGATAGTAGTCAGGTCTCAGGGCAGGTTATATTGTTAATTTATTTAAAACTAGCTACGCCCTGAAGCTTAAAAATAGCTTTATTATGAAACTACCGGATACGTTTACTTTTATATACATTTCGTGAAAAGCTTTAATTTGGTATAACAAACAGACACTTCAATTTTATGTAAATGTATAGATTTTAACAATAAGTCAGAAGGTCACGTCACGTGCAGCCAGTGCAACCGATTTCAATTACTCGATATCCGCAATCAGGCACATTCTGCTTCGCTTTATTTTCATCCGACCGATTGCGCTACGTGGATATTTTGATATTTAAATTTTTTCAAGCTGATAAATCACTTTATTTCAATTTGATTTTGCTTTCATAAAAGCAATCGGTATGTTTTGAATGTACAGCGGAAAATAATATAACCATTCAGTAATTGGTATTAGAATTTTTTCACCTTTACGCATTTCACCTGAACTGGGTGGGCCTGTCGCGGTCTTAGTGTGCAAAGGAACGGTACGATATACGTCGATAAATATTTATATAATCATTTGTCACACAAATATTTACCCCAAGCGTGATTTTAACCCGCAACCATTAGTTTTCAAGACATGGTAACTACTGTCTGTATCTGGGGAGTAGCTTGGAGATATTTTATTATACTCTTTATATTGTATTCGAGCTATTAAACTTTTCGATTATATTATTATATACATACATACATATCGGGCTGGTCAAGACCACTGCAGGACATTGGCCTCTCCCACAGGGAGGATTTGCTATAATCGCCAGGCTTGGCAAGCGGATTGGCGATCGCAGTACCAGATCACTCGCACATCGGACGCTACTGCACATACTCGGTCTGATATTTTTAGAGATGGTTGTCCCGCAATCCATCGGTTGCTACAACGATATTCAAGGCTGTATCCCTTAGTCGCCTGTTACAATATCCACGGGAAGAAAGGGAGTGGCAATATTCTTACGCCGTTACCAAACGGATCATATTATTATCAGAATATTATTTGAAAATGAACTGAATGAATAGTTCTGAACAATTTCTAACTCTTTTTTATACGTATCTCTTTGTTTTACGCGCCGTTACCCTCGTCGCGTAACATACTCGTATGTTACTTGCCCCTAACCCCTAAACAAACAGAAACATTGAATGTTTCCAAAATGCTTTATGATTTTCCTCAAACTTGGACATGAAAAGTTTTTTGTTTATGCCAAAATTACGTTGGGATTTTCGTCGTAAAAATCGTGTTATTACTTTTTACGATTCTCTGGAAACTGAGATTTTTTCTTCTTTTTAATTGAAAGGTAGGTAGGAAAAAAGTTATACATATGATGGTAAGTTATTGACACTGATTCATTAAGACAGTATATGAAGCCTGCACTTAGGCTAATAAATGCCTTCGATAGTGAAAATTTATTTCTTTATTGATAGCGTAACGGCTTCTAGAAGTGGCACACCAATTTTGAAGATGTCCCTAGCTCTGAGTTCTTGAGTTCAATACTCGGACAGATCAAAGTAGAAAACCACTTTTCTATAGTGTCTCAGGTCTGGGTGTATGTGGTGCCTTCGTTGTTTCTGATTCCATGACACAAGTGTTTTGGCTTCTTAATTTGAGTTCAGAGTTTAGACATGATGTTGTCAAATCGTTTTTCCCATGGGTGTCGTAGGAGGTGACAAAGGAAAAAGCTTTGTAAATAGCTACAACTGCTGACAGATGGTGGCATATCCACCCCGAAAATTAGTATACTAGAATTCAGTACACCGGTGATGGCCCATAGGGTCTAAGATGTAAGGTGTCTGGAACAGCGCTCGTCAATCCGCTTACCTAGCGTGAATATCATGGCAATCCCTTCCTAGCAAGGTTTCCTATCAATTGTAACACCAGAAGAACTAGGGATTGAAAAAAGAAGAAAATATGCAATTTTAATGATTTTAAAGCATATTTATACTGAATTTTTATGATATTAAAGAGAAAAAAGTTAACATTTGAACTGACACGGACGGGATTCGAACCCGCGACCTTCGCCGATCTGTGGCGACGCTCTTACCTCCCAGCCACCGTGTCTTGCACGCATCAGTTGAAATTGTAACTCTGTATTCTCTTATATTACTTATGCCTTGTTTATTGGCATAGTTAAAAAAGTTAAAGTTTTAACTTTGTTCTCTTTAATTAATCAACATAAAAGTTCAGCATAAATGTGCTTTAAAAATCAATAAAATTGCATATTAAAAATTAAAGTAGGCGATATCGCATTGATAATTCCTAACTGAAAAGTCAGGATTATCAAATTGTCACTTGCAAAAGGGATAACAGATAGCGCCTATGCCAATAAACAAGGCATAAGTAATATAAGAGAATACAGAGTTTAAATTTCAACTGATGCGTGTGAGACACGGTGAAGGTCGAAGGTAAGAGCGTCGCCTCGAAACGGCGAAGATCGCGGGTTCGAATTCCGTCCGTGTCCGATGAAATTTTAACTTTTTTCTCTTTAATTTAATAACAAAGAAGAAAGATAGAAAATAAATAAATATTAAATGTAGAATAAATAGATAGGGATAACAAATATCGAGAAGGACGATGAAGAACAGCAAAAGCTCTGGTGAAAATGGTGGCAATCTTTTGGGGAAAATAATAGTCGCTATAGCTGAGAGGTTGCGTGATCGATTTTCGAGTCAAGAGACCCGAGTCGATCTCCAGTTCATACTGATCATGGTCATGGTACTCTCCATGATCATAATACTCATCAAAATTTATGTACGATTTTATCGTTTACATAAAGATGGCGACAGGCTCAGCATTGGACACGTTGTCCCAAAAATGTCTTCGGTGGAAGGTAGGACGAAAGGATTTAATTGTCTGGACGTCTATCTGCCCCAATATTGAAAATAGCGTGGAGATATTTTTTTTGTTATTGTACATTATCCAAGTAATATTGTAAAAGCCGAAGTTTGTATTAAGGCGTTGTTATGAAATTCCGCCCAGATGGCTACAGTCTCACTACCTGTATTGGTGTTCCTAAGTTCCGGTGACATTACAAAAATTAAAAAAAAGAATTGGATTCGCAGGAGGTACATCACCAATATTTTTTTTCAAAAGTAAAACAAGAGTAATTTTCTGAGGTCTGGCCGTTTTGCCTTGTTGTTTCCGATTCCTTAACACAAGTGCTTAAACTGCTTACTTTGGAATCAGAGGAACATATGTTGTCACTATCTATGTGTGGATTTATTTTATTTTATTTACTCTGGCTACCCTGTCAGCTATGGGATGAGGGAAGGGTGCATGAATATATTTATTCATTTATTATTATTTACTAACTTCACTGTTTACTTGAGCTTTTTTTACTGATACGCAATTTTTCATTGATTTTAAGGCATGTGATTTATACCGCAGTGGTCGCGGGTTCGAATTCCGTCCGTGTCCGATGAAATTTTAACTTTTTCTCTTTAATTTAATAACATAAAGTTAAGTAGAAATTATATGCTCTAAAATTGCTGTGTAATAATGTGTAACAACCATATGGAGGTGTAACAACCTGATGCGCATCATCACGCATTTCCCAAAACAAGGGAAGCCAATGCGACAACTTAGTCCTTTACACAAATACTTCAGCTTAGTTTCAAGCCGGATATTATTTTTGTTTAAAGGTGACTGGTGATGAGCCTGTAGTACTAAAGTTTTGGAAAACTGCGATACTTCTTACTGGGGATCGAACTAGTCTTTGGACTAGGATTCCGATGATCCAACTACTCAGTAATCGAGAATTATTTAATTTACATTTTTTTTAATTTTACAAAGAATTTGTTTTACTAGATTAAATTCCATATAAAGATATCAGAAAGTATTATTATTCAATAACTTTGCCTCTGTTCGAACTGAACTTTGATGTCTACAAATAGGAGTATGTAGCGGCAATAAAACATCACGTCCGGCTGCGTGTCCGACAAACAACAAAACATTACAGCTATTGTTTCCTTTCCCGGAAGACACAGATCCTCTAAAATTTTTTTGTGGCGTAACGTGGGATCGTAGGCTACTTTTTATTTTAGAAACATATTCACATAGATTCCTCCAATACAGTGGTAGACAGAAGTCTAGACGATTAAATCCTTCCGACCCACCTTTCACCGAAGATTTTGGGACAACGTGACAGGTAGCGACGAGCTTATCGTTGTTTTTGCGTAGATTGTTAAAGAAATAAAACAGTTAAAACATGTCAGTTTCCATTTATTATAAAAATATAACTCAATACAACAATTTATTAGTAAATTTCTTAGTTCGGAAAGGACATAGTTTTAATTAGAGTTTCAGCTCAATTTCAATATCGCATCGCATCGTTCGTGACTAGATCCAGGGCTCCCAATTGGACCTGGTGACGCCGAGGACGTGGGGGTCCGTGCAGTGGCGCAGCAGCTCGGATACCTGGCGAGGAACGTGCAAATATCTTAACGTTTTAAATGTTTATATATCATTTAGAATATTAATTATGTCATGGTTAGGAACTAGATATCAGTTACGTAACAAAGTGCTCTGATATATCCTGTTATTCACATCCATTCACATCTTTACGAGTATATTATCTTAACCGGTGTTAGGAGCTAGCTCAAACAAAATGAGCTAATCCTGCAAGTGATACTGATATCACAGAACGGGCTCTACCGATTTCAGTGATACTATTCATTGTGTTATAGTGCTACGAACGCGGTTAGTTTGAGTATATACATAAAAAACAGCCTATGAAAGTCCATTTCAGGATTGATTCTACAGGCATCTCGCGATCATTCAGGCGGATTGGCGATCGCTTTGTCACCAGTTTGCACATTTTAATCTGGTATTTTTCGAGATAGGTAGGGTAGGTAGGGCTCTCCCTTTGTCGCCTCTCGAGACACTCACGGACAGAGAGGATTCGTATGCACATGTAAATCATCAACCCCTAGCTTCGAAGGCGGGGTCGCTAGCAACTAAGCTACGGGGTCAGTTTGTGACCTGCTCCTCCACGCTGCAGCTGCGCCGTCCCGGGAGTGGGCGCTGCCCCTCCCGCCGCGCACCAGCCCCGGAACTGCGACAGCCGTCCAAGTGCACCGACGTACATAGAGTATTTAGAGGTGCCTTCACAAGCCAATCCAAGAAAGTCACGATAGCCAATCTTTAATCTTGAAAATACTTGAAGTTGTTATAAGTTTAAATCCTAGAAACTTCTAACTCTGCCCTCACTGTACATATTTTAAGTAGCTACTTATCTCTGTTTTAATAATGTTAATGTTGAAAGATACACGAAAACGCATAATAAGTATGAGATTGCGATATCTATATGTACACTGGTGTGCATGTGATAATGTTAGTAAAAATGAGTGTAATTTGCGTATTTGACAGGTCATATTCAATAATAAAATACTAAAAAGTATAAAACATCAAAATCTCAATATATTTAAACAGAAACATACATCTAAAGATGGTAGACCAATCGACAAATGTTGTCATTCAATAAATGACCTTTCATCTAACAAAGTGTAATTGCAATATCTCATGTGACATGTATTTCTTATCATGATCATCGTCATCATAACAGTCTAACAGAAGTCTACTGCTGAACATACGCCTCTCCTAAGGATCGCCACATAGAAAGGTCCTGTGTCATTTGCACCATCGACTTCCCGTAATGTTCTGCAGGTCGTCGCAGCATCTTGCGGAGACATTCTAATACAGACAGTTGTATAATCATTGACTAAGAAAATGTATTAATTAATAATAATACAAAATTAAATAAGTAAAGAATTCATTAATTAATTTAAAGAATTCTTTAGTTAATTTATAATATACTTAATATAATATACTTTATAGAAATATGTATATATATCAACAAAAATCAAATTGCTATATGGTCCGGACATGTAAGAAAAAGTAGATTTACTCTTTAAGATTTTCCCTTTAGTCTATATGCCCCAAGGAATAATATCATCATAGATGCCCCAAGGAATAATACCCGTCCTTAGTACAAATGTTAGGTTAGGTTATGTTAGGTAAGGTTGCGAGGTGTCTGGTAGTGCAATCGCCAATCTGCCTGCCAAGCGTGGCGATTACGGCACGCTGTTATGTGTGTACGTTATATAAGTGTAATGTATAAGTCGAAAGTAACATAAGCTTTTGCCGATGCAGCATCTAAGAAAGTAAGCTTAGTTGTGTAACAGCCTTCGACTAAATGCTGCCCCCTGCGGCTCTTCTCGCGGTTTTGTAGTTAACGCGAAACCCTAATTATTGTTTCTAAAATAATGCTAGCCTTAGTTACACCTTACAACGTCAGCTACCGCCAGTGAAAGTCCCGTCAAAATCGGTCCGGACGTTTCTGGTGTCTGTCCGTTTGTTCCGGCTAATCTCTGAGACGGCTAGACCGATTTCAACGGGTTTTACACTGGCAGAAAGCTGATTTTTTTGTGGCGTAACGTGGGATCGTAGGCTACTTTTTATTTTAGAAACATATTCACATAGATTCCTCCAATACAGTGGTAGACAGAAGTCTAGACGATTAAATCCTTCCGACCCACCTTTCACCGAAGATTTTGGGACAACGTGACAGGTAGCGACGAGCTTATCGTTGTTTTACGTAGATTGTTAAAGAAATAAAACAGTTAAAACATGTCAGTTTCCATTTATTATAAAAATATATAACACAATTAACGATTATTAGTAAATTTCTTAGTTCCGGAAGGACATAGTTTTAATTAGAGTTTCCAGCTCAATTTCAATATCGCATCGCATCGTTCGTGACTAGATCCAGGGCTCCCAATTGGACCTGGTGACGCACTTGAGGACATGGGGTCCATTGCAGTGTGCCAGCAGCTCGGATACCTGGCGAGGAACATTGCCTGCAAATATCTTAACGTTTAAATGTTTACATTTAGAATATTAATTATGTCATGGTGAGATATCAGTTGCAACAAAGTGCTCTGATATATCCTGTTATTCACATCAAATTTCCATCTTTGAGTATATTGTCATAGCTTGAGGTGAGCAGGGGCCTTTAGCCCAAAAACAAAATAGGCTAATCCTGCAAGTGATACTGAAAGTATCACTGGGTGGGCTCTACCGATTTCAGTGATACTATTCATTGTGTTATAGTGCTACGAACGCGGTTGGTTTTGAGTATATACATAAAAACAGCCTATGAAAGTCCATTTTAGGATTGATTCTACAGGCATCTCGCGATCATTCAGGCGGATTGGCGATCGCTTTGTCACCAGTTTGCTCATTTAATCTGTATTTTTCGAGATAGGTAGAATTAGGTAGGGGCTTTCTCCTCTGTCGCCTCTCGAGACACTCACGGACCCAGAGAGAGTTCGTATGCACATGTAAATCATCAACTAAGCTGAGGCAGGGGTCGCTAGCAAACCTAAGCTACAGGGGTTCAGTTTGTGTCCTGCTCTCACGCTGCAGCTGCGTCCGGGAGTGAGCGCTGCCCTCCCGCCGCGCACCAGCCCCGGAACTGCGACAGCCGTCAAGTGCGCCGACGTGCATAAAGAGTATTTAGGGTGCCTTCACAAGTAATCCAAAGAAAGGTCACGATAGCCAATCTTTAATCTTGAGCTTCGCAGGATTTATTTATAAATTAAATCCTAGAAACTAACTCTGCCTCACTGTACATATAAGTAGCTACTTATCTCTGTTTAATAATGTTAATGTTAGAAAGATACAAAAACGCCATAATAAAAGTACTTAAGTTACGATATCTATATGTACACCAAGTGCATGTGATAAATGTTAAAAGTAAAATAGAGTGTAATTTGCGCATATGACAGGTCATATTCAATAATAAAATACTAAAAGTATAAAACATCAAAATCTCAATATATTTAAGCAAAACATACATCAAAGATGGTGAACCAATCGACAAATGCTGTCATTCAATAAATGACCTTTCATCTAACAAAGTGTAATTGCAATATCTCATATGACCTTATACTTCACCCATCATGATCATCGTCATCATAACAGTCTAACAGAAGTCTACTGAACACTTACGCCTCTCTAAGGATCGCCATAGAAGGTCCTGTCATTTTACGCCCATCGACTTCCCGCAATGTTCTGCAGGTCGTCTGCAACATCTTGCAGGGAACGTTCCTAAGCTACAGACAGTTGTATAATCATTGACTAAGAATATATAATTAATTTAAAGAGAATTCATTAGTTAATTATAATATATAATATAATATACTTTATAGAAATATGTATATATATCAACAAAATCAAATTACTATATATACTCACCAAAGGAATTATTGTAAATATTTTAAGAACTTCAAATAGAATTTTATATTCTTTTCAATGTATTTACATATACAAGCAAATAAATAAATAAATACGTTAATATGACACCTAGAACTGGGTGATCGTGCCCGACTAATGACTAGGAAAAGAGTTCATATTGTCTTTCCAACATTATAAAAATATCTTTCGCCTGTTTATCTCCGCTGAGATAGACTCTGTGTCGATAGACGAATTTAAATTCTTATTCAATGAATAAATACACACACATACTGTTGTCAAGGGTCAGACAAATCAAAATCAAACTTAGACTTCAATAAATGTTTGTTGATCCATACTAACAACATTAATAAAAATATGAAAACAAATGTAGTTTTTAATTGTATGTTGCGTCTAACATCAAATATGGTTGCAGCATCATCGAATGGCCCCAGCTGTTGTCAATACCACATCCCTTTTAAGCCAATGTTAAAATAATATTTTACATTAGAAATATTATTAAGTACATTTTATAAATGAATGAATATTAATTTAAATTAAATGTTTCACTATAATTTATACAATTATCTATTAAAAAACGAAAAGTAAACCTATAATTGACCGTTTAACTTGAACACTGAACATCTCTTTCAAAGAAACAACGTCCCTTTTAAAACTAATATTAAGATATTATTATTATATAAAATCTTATTACAAATACTGTTTTTATAAATAACTCTGGTATATTAAAATTAAATATTAAAACAATGGATTTATAATTATCCATTAAACTATGTAAACATTAATTAACGCAATAGCTATGAACACTGAAAAATTAGACAAAACAAAATCTCTTTTTGGGCTTATGTTAAAATACCATTGGACACATAATATAAATGAAGCAGATTACATTGCATTGAATAATTAAGTATGAATTTGTAATTATATCTCAAGGCTCTGCAATTAATTAACCCAACAATACATACGTAGAAACATACATTGATAGGTTGAAATCACATACATTGCACCGATGTCTCATGCGTAAGTAGCAAACTCACTTGTGTTATGGAATAAGAAACAACGAATGGGCCACAAATACCCAGTCCCGGACATGGAGAAAAAGTAGATTTACTCTTTAAGATTTTCCCTTTGGTCTATATGCCCCCAAGGAATAATATCATCATAGATGCTAAGGAATAATACCCGTCCTTAGTACAAATGTTGGTTAGGTTATGTTAGGTAAGGTTGCAGCGAGGTGTCTGGTAGTGCAATCGCAATCTGCCTGCCAAGCGTAGCGATTACGGCACGCTGTTATGTGTACGTTATATAAGTGTAATGTATAAGTCGAAAGTAACAAGCTTTTGCCGATGCAGCATCTAAGAAAGTAGCTTGGTTGATAGCCTTCGATATAAATACTGCCCCTCGCTCTTCTCGCGGTTTTAGTTAACGCGAAACCCTAATTATTGTTTCTAAAATAATGCTGTAGTTACCTTACAACGTCAGCTACCGCCAGTGAAAGTCGTCAAAATCGGTCCGGACGTTTCTGGGACACCAGAACGGACATGTCTGTCAGACGTTTCTGGACGAACATATCCGTTAACTAATCTCTGAGACGGCTAGACCGATTTCAACGGGTTTTACGCAGCGAAAAGCCAATTTTTGTGGCGTAACGTGGGATCGTAGGCTACTTTTTATTTTGAAACATATTCACATAGATTCACTCCAATACGGTAGTAGACGAAGTCTGGACGATTAAATCCTTCAGCCACCTTTCACCAGTTTTGGGATTAACATTGACGGGTAGCGACGAGCTTATCGTTGTTTTTGCGTGGATTGTTAAAGAAATAAAACAGTTAAACTGTCAGTTTCCATTTATTATAAAAATATAACACAATACAACAAATTGTTAGTAAATTTCTTAGTTCGGAAGGACATAGTTTTAATTAATTTCGGCTCAATTTCAATATCGCATCGCATCGTTCATGACTAGATCCAGAATACAATTGGACCTGGTGACATAGCGCCGAGGACGGGGGTCCGTGCAGTGGCGCAGCAACTCGGATACCTGGCGAGGAACGTGCAAATATCTTAACGTTTTAAATGTTTATATGTCATTTAGAATATTAATTATGTCATGGTTAGGAACTAGATATCAGTTACGTAACAAAAGTGCTCTGGTATATCCTGTTATTCACATCCATTCACATCTTTGAGTATATTGTCTTAACCGGTGTTAGGGCTAGCCCAAACAAAATGGACTAATCCCTGCAAGTGATACTGATGCTCACAGAACGAAATCTACCGATTTCAGTGATACTATTCATTGTGTTATAGTGCTACGAACGCGGTTGGTTGGTATACGCAAAAACAGCCTATGAAAGTTCATTTTGGATTGATTCTACGGGCATCTCGCGATCATTCAGGCGGATTGGCGATCGCTTTGTCTGGTTTGCTCATTTAATCTGGTATTTTTCGAGATAGGTAGGGTGGGTAGGGTGGTGGGGCTCTTCCCTCTGTCGCCTCGAGACACTCACACGGACAGGAAGTTCATCACACATGTAAATCATCAACCCCTAACTTCGAAGGCAGGGTCGCTAGCAGCAAGCTGGGGTCAGTTTGTAACCTGCTCCTCCACGCTGCAGCTATGCGTCCCGGGAGTGGGCGCTGCCCCCTCCGCCGCGCGCAGCCCCGGAACTGCGACAGCCGTCAAGTGCACCGACGTACGCCAAGTGCCCAGGAATTGCCTTCACAAGCAATCAAGAAAGTCACGATAGCCAATCTTTAATCTTGAAACTACGCGAAGTTATTTATAAGTTTAAATCCTAGAAACTTCTAACTCTGCCCTCACTGTACATATTTTAGTAGCTACTTATCTCTGTTTTAATAATGTTAATGTTGAAGATACACGAAAACATAATAAGTATGAGATTGCGATATCTATATGTACACTGGTGTGTAAATAATATTAGTAAAAATAGTGTAATTTGCGTATATGACAGGTCATATTCAATAATAAAATACTAAAAAGTATAAAACATCAAAATCTCAATATATTTAAACAGAAACATACACCAAAAAGTGGTGAACCAATCGACAAATGTTGTCATTCAATAAATGACCTTTCATCTAACAAAGTGTAATTACCAACCTCATGTGACATGTACTTCTTATCATGATCCTTCGTCATCATAACAGTCTAGAAGTCTACTATGAACATGCTCTCTAAAGTCGCCACATAGAAAGGTCCTGTGTATTTGCACCCATCAAACTTCCCACCAATGTTCTGCGGGTCGTCGCAGCATCTTGCGGGAGACATTCCTAATACAGACAGTTGTATAATCATTGACTAAGAAAAATGTCAACAATTAATAATATTTTGAAATTAAATGATAAAGGAATTCATTAATTAATTTAAAAAGAATTCATTAGTGCAATTTATAATATACTTAATATAATATACTTTATAGAAATATGTATATATATCAACAAAAATCAAATTGCTATATACTCTTTCAAGGTGTGTAAATATTTTTAAGAACTTCAAATGGGAATTTTATATTCTTTTCTCATGTGTATACATATACAAGCAAATAAATAAGTAAATACGTTAATATGACACCTAGAACTGAGGTGATCGTGCCCGACTAATGACTAGGAAAAGAGTTCATATTCTTTCCAACATTATAAAATATCTTTCGCCTGTTTTATCTCCGCTGAGATAGACTCTGTGTCGATAGACGAATTTAAATTCTTATTCCAATGAATAAATACACACCACACATACTGTTGTCAAGGGTCAGACAAATCAAAATCAAACTTAGACTTCAATAAATGTTTATTGATCCATACTAACAACATTAATAAAAATATGAAAACAAATGTAGTTTTTTAATTGTATGTTGCGTCTAACATCAAATATGGTTACAGCATCGAATGGCCCCCGGCTAGTTTGTCAATACCACATCCCTTTTAAGCCAATGTTAAAATAATATTTTTACATTAGAAATATTATTGAAAGTACCATTTTTATAAATAGGCCGAATATTAATTTAAATTAAATGTTTCACTGTAATTTATACAATTATCTATTAAAACTTAATAAATATAATTATTACGTTTAACTTGAACACTGAACATCTTTCAAAACAACGTCCCTTTTAAAACCAATGTTAAGATAGTATTATTATTATATAAGAAATCTTATTACAAATACTGTTTTATAAATAGCCTCAGTATATTAAAATTAAATATTAAAAACAATGGTTATAATTATCCATTAAAAACTATAAACATTAATTAACATAATAACTATGAACACTGAAAAATTAGACAAAACAAAATCTCTTTTGAAACATATTCAAAAAATACCATTGGACACATATTGTACATAAATGAAGCAGATTACATTTGCATTGAATAATTAAGTATGAATTTGTAATTATATCTCAAGGCTCTTAACGTTAATTAATGCTTAACAATACATACGTAAAACATACATTGATAGGTTGAAATCACATACATTGCACCGATGTCTCATGCGTAAGTAGCAAACTCTCACTTGTGTTATGGAATAAGAAACAACGAATGGGCCACAAATACCAGTCGAGACATGGAGAAAAATAGATTCTCTTTAAGATTTTCCTTTAGTCTATCCCCGGAATAATATCATCATAGATGCCCCAAGGAATAATACCCGTCCTTAGTACAAATATTGGGTTAGGTTATGTTAGGTAAGGTTGCGGGTGTGTCTGGTAGTGCAATCGCTAATCTGCCTGCCAAGCGTATGGCGATTACGGCACGCTTGTTATGTGTGTACGTTATAAGTGTAATGTATAGAGTCGAAAGTAACATAAGCTTTTGCCGATGCATCTAAGAAAGTAAGCTTAGTTGTGTAACAGCCTTCGACTAAATGCTGCCCCTGCGGCTCTTCTCGCGGTTTTTATGGTTAACGCGAAACCTGGTATTGTTTCTAAAATAATGCTAGCCAGATTTTTCCTTACAGCATCAGCTACCGCCAGTGAAAGTCAAATCAAAATCGGTCCGGACGTTTCTGGGACACCAGAACGGACATGTCTGTCCAGACGTTTCTGGACAGTTGTATCCGTTGTTCAACTAATCTCTGAGACGGCTAGACCGGTTCAACGGGTTTTACACTAACCGAAAGCTGATTTTTGTGTGTAACATTAGGATCGTGAGCTACTTTTATTTTAGAAACATATTCTAGATTCCTCCAATACGGTGGTAGACAGAAGTCTGAACAGTTAAATCCTTCAAACCCACCTTTCACCGAAGATTTTGGGACAACGTGACAGGTAGCGACAGCTTATCGTTGTTTTGCGTGAATTGTTAAAAGAAATAAAACAGTTAAAACATGTCGGTTTCCATTTTATTATAAAATATAACGCAATACAACAAATTATTATTAAAATTTCTTAGTTCGGAAGGACATGGTTTTTAATTAGAGTTTCAGCTCCAGATTTCAATATCGCATCGCATCGTTCGTGACTAGATCCAGGGCTCCCCAAATTGGACCTGGTGACATAGGGGACGTGGGGGTCCATTAAAGTGGTGACTCGGATACCTGGCGAGGAACATTGCAAATATCTTAACGTTTTAAATGTTTATATCATTTTAGAATATTAATTATGTCATGGTTGGGAACTAGATATCAGTTGCGTAACAAGATGCTCTGATATATCCTGTTATTCATCCATTCACATCTTTACGAGTATATTATCTTAAAGCTTAAAATTGGTAGGAGCTGGCTCAAACAAAATGAGCTAATCCTGCAAGTGACACTGATATGACTGAACGGGCTCTACCGATTTCAGTGATACTATTCATTGTGTTATAGTGCTACGAACGCGGTTAGTTTGAGTATATACATAAAAACAGCATATGAAAGTCCATTTCAGGATTGATTCTGAGCATCTCGCGATCATTCTGAGCGGATTGGCGATCGCTTTGTCCTGGTTGCTCATTTAATCTGGTATTTTTCGAGATAGGTAGGGTAGGTAGGGTGAGTAGGGCTCTCCCTCTGTCGCCTCTCGAGACGCTTACGGACAGAGAGGATTCGTATGCACATGTAAATCATCGACCCCCTGACTTCGAAGGCGGGGTCGCTAACACTCACTTCAAAGGGTCAGTTTGTGACCTGCTCCTCACCTTTACCCAGCTGCGTCCAGGAGTGGGCTGCCCCTCCACCCTTGCCTGGCCCCGGAACTGCGACAGCCGTCAAGTGCACCGACGTACATAGAGTATTTAGGGGGTGCCTTTGCAAACCAATCCAAAGTCACGATAGCCAATCTTTAATCGAAACTACTTGAAGTTGTTATAAGTTTAAATCCTAGAAACTTCTAACTCTGCCCTCTGTACATATTTTAAGTAGCTACTTATCTCTGTTTTAATAATCATTAATGGCGAAAGATACACAACATAATAAATATGAGATTTGATATCTATATATACTGGTGTGCATGTGATAATGTTAGTAAAATGGAGTGTAATTTTTGCGTATATGACAGGTCATATTCAATAATAAAAATACTAAAAAGTATAAAACATCAAAATCACCAATATATTTAAACAGAAACATACACCAAAAAGATGGTAGACCAATCGACAAATGTTGTCATTCAATAAATGACCTTTCATCTAACAAAGTGTAATTGCAATATCTCATGTGACATATACTTCTTATCATGATCATCGTCATCATAACAGTCTAACAAGTCTACTGCTGAACTGCCTCTCTAAGGATTGCCACATAGAAGGTCCTGTCATTTTACCCATCGACTTCCCGCAATGTTCTGCAAAGGTCGTCACCAACATCTTGCGGGAACATTCTAATACAGACAGTTGTATAATCATTGACTAAGAATATATATTAATTAATTTAAAAAGAATTCACATTAATTTAATTTATAATATACTTAATATAATATACTTTATAAGAAATATGTGTATATATATCAACAAAATCAAATTGCTATATACTCTTTCAAGGTGTGTAAAATATTTTTAAGAACTTTAGTAGAATTTATATTCTTTTCTCCAATGTAATAGCCGCATATGCAAGCAAATAAATAAAAATAAATACGTTAATATGACACCTAGAACTGAGGAGTGATCGTGCCCGACTAATGACTAGGAAAGAAATTTCATATTGTCTTTCCAACATTATACAAAATATCTTTCGCCTGTTTATACTCCGCTAGAGATAGACTCTGTGTCGATAGACGAATTTAAATTCTTATTCCAATGAATAAATACACACCACACATACTGTTGTCAAGGGTCAGACAAATCAAAAATCAAAACTTGAACTTCAATAAATGTTTATTGATCCATACTAACAACATTAATAAAATATGAAAACAAATGTAGTTTTTTAATTGTATGTTGCGTCTAACATCAAATATGGTTACAACTCGAATGGCCCCAGCTCTGGACTGTCAGCCACCACATCCCTTTTTAATGATAATGAAATAATGTTTTTATTAAAATATTATTAGAAAGTACCATTTTATAAATAAATGAATATTAATTTAAATTCGTGTTTGCTATGAATTTATACAATTATCTATTAAAACTTAGTAAATATAATTGACCGTTTTAACTTGAACACTAGACATCTTTCAAAACTTAATCCTTTAAAACCAATGTTAAAGATAGTATTATATAAGAAATCTTATTTACAAATACTGTTTTTTCCGGTTGTAAGATCGCAATGACAGGCCATCAGCCCATCACTGTGATAATAGAGCATCTCCGCCTTTGAAAACAATTACAAGGCGACGTAGAGGCACTGCTAAATTTAAGCGACTCGGTGTTATGTGAGAGACTTAAACAGCAAAGCACTCTGCTTGGAACGCCTGAAATGAAAATAATATTGGACTCGCCCTCCTAACTCTAAGTATGGAGCCCTAACTTTGACATTATAGGTCCCTCAGGCCCAGCTAGGAGTAATGCCCGCGCAGGGAGGAGCCAGAATCGGACATTCTCGATATAGCTCTCTTAAAGGAATATGTTGCGAAATGAGAGTTTAAATCACGAACTTCCAATTCAGACCACCGACCGGTCCTTAATGCAGCTAGAATTGCATTCGCATGAAGGTCACTTTGACCAAAACCGTGACAGACTGGCGTAAACTCGAGGAATACCTCGAGTCACGGATTCCCAGGTGTAAACATACCGGGTCATTGATAATAAAGACACGGCGCACTGCAAATCGTTCATCTCACCTCTCACCTAAAAACCGCCGTCAGTGTATCACTCCAGGCGGGTCAAGCCAGCAAACGACCGCCGCTGGGTGCCTGCTGAAATCAACAGCTGTTGAAAAATGCTGCCAATAGGGCGCGACAGGTATAGGACGGCGCGACCGCGTTGGGATGCATAACTCAAAGGAGTTAAACAGCGCATGGCTGAGTTGAGGGGCAAAAGATGGGACAAGCCCCTGACCATCGGACATCACGCCTTCGCACTGCCTACTGGCAGTTGGCGGGTGATGAAGTCCGACTCTATCTATGCCTCCGGGTCCAGTCCCGACGGTTCTATAGCTTTTGACGATAAGGAAAAAGCCGAATGTTCAACCGACGGCCAGTCAGTGCTCTCAAGCACACGCCCTGAATCCCATGCACGTTCAAGAATGTAGACGACTTCATATCATGAAATGACGCAGCCACTAACGGGTGAACCTCTCGCCTACTCACTCCGAAGAGGTTGAGGGGTATGATTAAAACCTTAGGGTGCGTAAGGCTCCAGGGCCGACGGCATCTCAAATGGAGTTAGTTAAAACTCTTGATTTCATTACTGTAATAATGGCAATCTTCCAATGCCCTTCTCACAAGTTGCGCAGCACCAGACTCCGGAAAGAAGCCGCATAATAAGGGATCATAAGCCGGGAAACCGAATAAACAGGCCACTAACTATAGGCATTAGTCTCCTCAACGCACTGGGGAAAATCTACGAAACAATTCTGATCCGCCTCAGGACAGCGCTCAGTCGCAATGTGGGCTCTGATGGGCAGTTTGGCTTTAGAAATGGCACTCATGCGTTCAGCAAGTGCACCGCCGCCTCACGGAGCACATACTCGAGCGCCTAAATGATGGTTAACAAATATATAAGGTGAGCACTCTTCTTCGATGTCGCGAAAGGCATTCGACAAAGTCTGGCACAATGGCTTGATGTAAGCGCCACAACACGGTATGTCAGACAGGCTTGTGCATCATGCAAACCTACTTGTCGAATCACACCTTCCACTACAAAGTCGAGAACTCTGTCCTCAAGCAGGGGAACTTAAAAAGCCACGGCGTTCGCCGAAGGCTCAGTCCTCTCACGCCCACACTGTACACGCTTTTATACGAGCGATATCCCAAAGACCCAAATAAAGGTAGAATTGGCCTTGTTCGCCGACGATACCACTCTATACTCTGCGGATCTTAACGCATCGAATCTACATTCGCCTCAAGCCGCGGCCACCGCCTTGAAAGAAAACTGATGGTTTTGGGAAATGGAGGATGAAATAAATCCTGAAAAACAACGCGGTCTTGTTCAGCAGGAATCACAAAAACTCGAATCGCCCTAACAGATTCATTAAGGCAACCTCTTTAAACGAAACCCGTTCCTGGGTATCAGAAGTAAAATATCTTTGGAGTCACCTTAGACCGTAGACTGAACGAAACATATTAAAATTGTATCAGGGGATAGAGCGGCCTTCATATCCGGCCACTTGCTCTTTAACACCTACAAATAGCCGCAGCAAATGTGCTAAAACACAAAATACGCCTATACACAACGCGTACGACCCGTCATGTCATACGCCAGTATAGTATTCGCGCACGTCCCCAAAGTACGTTTGAACTCACTCCAGAAGTGATTCAAAATCGATTTAACGCGCCGCGCAATGACCGCTCACGCCTCCTATGCGGAATGCCGATCATGCCGATCTCAGGCTTTTTGCTTTCACAATGGCGGCGCTATTTAAAAAGTTCTCCATCGACTACTTCGATGACAGACTTACATACAAATCACTAGTAGCGGCGTTGAGAATTACACACCGCGCGCGATATCACCTCAATTGAGGCGCCGAAATGCGTCATCATAAACGATGATGACGGCTAATCCACCGGCATAATCAACAATGCGTATGAGCCCGCCCCTACGTACTTTCCAGCACACATACAGACTGGCCGCGTTCTGCGGCTTACCTGCTCTCGCCATCGTGTAATTTCGACTGGCACGAGACTTTCTCGTGGTCGTAGTCGTCATTAAAGAGTTATCACAAGGCGATCCGGAGAGAGATTTTCCTCCAAACCAACTGGGGCCCTCGGATCGCATGGCCCCTCCATATCGGAAGTCATCTCTTTCGTTTCGGGGGACGCAGCGCTTCGCAACAGCAGCATTATTGTCTTCAACTCTAACTTTTGAGCCTCTCCTCGCAAGTCTCATAGACAAGCATAAAACCTCCGGGCCAACAACATCCGTGGATAGTTTTAGTCAGTATGCTTCTCCTTCTGAGATCGAGGCCCGACACTGTTCGTTTCAGTGGCCTCCCGGCCAAAAAGGAACGTTCGATATAAAACATTTCCTCCATGGTTATCAAAAAAAAAAAAAATAACATTTTTTTATAAATAGCCTCAGTATATGAAATTAAATAATAAAAACAATGGATTTATAATTATCCATTAAAACTATATAAACATTAATTAACATAATAGCTATGAACACTGAAAAATTGAATAACAAAATCTCTTTTGGAAGCCTGTTAAAATACCATTGGACACACTTGTGCCAATGGCCCTTGAATTTATTTGCATTGAATAATTAAGTATGAATTTATGAGTATATCTAAAGGCTCTTAACGTTAATTAACCCAACAATACATACGTAGAAACATACATTGATAAGTTTGAAAATCACATACATTGCACCGATGTCTCTCATGCGTAAGTAGCAAACTCGCATGTTATGGAATAAGAAACAACTTGAATGGGCCACAAATACAGTCGAGACATGTAGAAAAAGTAGATTTACTCTTTAAAGATTTTCCTTTAGTCTATATACCCCAAGGAATAATATCATCATAGATGCCCCCCAAGAATAATACCCGTCCTTAGTACAAATGTTAGGTTAGGTTATGTTAGGTAAGGTTGCGAGGTGTCTGGTAGTGCAATCGCCAATCTACACTTGCCAAGCGTGGCGATTACGGCACGCTGTTATGTATCAATGTACGTTATATAAGTGTAATGTATAAGTCGAAAGTAACATAAGCTTTTGCCGATGCAGCATCTAAAGTAAACGGTACAACAAGCCTTCGACTAATGCTGCCCCTGCGGCTCTTCTCTCCGGTTTTGTAGTTAACGCGAAACCCTAATTTGTTTGTTTCTAAAATAATGCTAGCCTTAGTTACACCTTACAACGTCAGCTACCGCCGGTGATCCGTCAAAAATCGGTCCGGACGTTTCTGGTGTCTATCCGTTTGTTCCGGCTAATCTCTGGGACAGCTGAACCGATTTCAACGGGTTTACACTGGCGGAAAGCTGATTTTTTAATGACGTAACGTGGGATCGTAGGCTACTTTTTATTTAGAAACATATTCACATAGGTTGCTCAATACAGTGGTGAGCCAGAAGTCTAGACGATGCGTCCTTCCGACCCACACCTTTCACCACGAAGATTTTGGGACAACGTGACGGTAGCGACGAGCTTATCGTTGTTTTGCGTAGATTGTTAAAGAAATAAAACAGTTAAAACATGTCAGTTTCCATTTATTATAAGAAAATTGCAACACAATACAACAACAAATTATTAGTAATTTCTTAGTTCAGAAGGACATAGTTTTAATTAAGAGTTTCAGCTCAATTTCAATATCGCATCGCATCGTTCGTGACTAGATCCGGGGCTCCCAATTGGACCTGGTGACGCCGAGGACGTGGGGGCCGTGCAGTGGCGCAGCAGCTCCGGATACCTGGCGAGGAACGATTGCAATCTCTTAACGTTTTAAATGTTTATGTATCATTTAGAATATTATTATGTCTCATGGTTAGGAACTAGATATCGGTTACGTAACAAAGTGCTCTGATATATCCTGTTATTCATCCATTCACATCTTCCACGAGTATATTATCTTAACCGGTGTTGGAGCTAAGCTCAAATAAAATGAGCTAATCCTGCAAAGTGACGCTGCTAATGCCATTTGAACGGGCTCTACTACCGATTTCAGTGATACTATTCATTGTGTTATAGTGCTACGAACGCGGTTGGTTTGAAGGTATATACATAAAAACAGCATATGAAGAGTCCATTTCAGGATTGGTTCTACGGGCATCTCGCGATCATTCAGGCGGATTGGCGATCGCTTTGTCACCACTGCACTCGACTTTAATCTGGTATTTTTCGAGATAGGTAGGAGTGGGTAAGGGTAGGTAGGGCTCTCCCTCTGTCACCGCCTCTCCGAGACGCTTACGGACAGAGAGGATTCGTATACACATGTAAATCATCAACCCCTAACTTCGAAGGCGGGGTCATGGCAACTAAGCTACGGGGTCAGTTTGTGACCTGCTCCTCCACGCTGCAGCTGCGCCGTCGGGAGTGGGCGCTGCCCCCTCCCGCCGCACCAGCCCCGGAACTGCGACAGCGTCCAAGTGCACCGACATTACATAGAGTGTTGGGGTGCCTTCACAGGCCATCCAAGAAAGGTCACGATAGCCAATCTTTAATCTTACGAAACTACTTGAAGTTGTTATAAGTTTAAATCCTAGAAACTTCTAACTCTGCCCTCACTGTACATATTTTAAGTAGCTATATCTCTGTTTTAATAATGTTAATGTTGAAAGATACTGCGAAACGCACATAATAAGTATGAGATTGCGATATCTATATATACTGGTGTGCATGTACATTAATAATAGTAAAAATGAGTCTAATTTGCGTATATGACAGGTCATGTTATTCAATAATAAAATACTAAAAAGTATAAAACATCAAAATCTCAATATATTTAAACTGAAACATACACCAAAGAGATGGTAGACCAATCCCGACAAATGTTGTCATTCAATAAATGACCTTTCATCTAACAAAGTGTAGTGCAATATCTCTTTATGTGACATGTACTTCTTATCATGATCATCGTCATCATAACAGTCTAACAGAAGTCTGCACTGCTACGAACGCACGCCTCTCCCTAAGGATCGCCACATAGAAAGGTCCTGTGTCATTGCCATCGACTTCCGCAATGTTCTGCAGGTCGTCATAACATCTTTGAGGAGACATTCTAATACAGACAGTTGTATAATCATTGACTAAGAATATATATTAATTAATTTAAAGAATTCATTTAGTTAATTTATAATATACTTAATATAATATACTTCTTAAATATGTATATATATCAACAAAATCAAATTGCTATATACTCTTTCAAAGGTGTGTAAATATTTTTAAGAACTTCAGAGTAGAATTTTATATTCTTTCTCAATGTATGTACATATACAAACAAATAAATAAATAAATACGTTAATATGACACCTAAATTTGGGGTGATCGTGCCCGACTAATGACTAGGAGAAAAGAGTTCATATTGTCTTAACATTATAAAAATATCTTTCGCCTGTTTATCTCCGCTAGAGATAGACTCTGTGTCGATAGACAATTAGAATTCTTATTCAATAGACCAAATACCACACATACTGTTGTCAAAGGTCAGACAAATCAAAATCAAACTTAGACTTCAATAAATGTTTATTGATCCATACTAACAACATTAATAAAAATATGAAAACAAATGTAGTTTTTAATTTGTATATGTTGCGTCTAATATCAATATGGTTACAGCATCAGATGATACAGCTAGTTTGTCAATACCACATCCCTTTTAGCCAATGTTAAAATAATATTTTTTGCATTAGAAATATTATTGAAGTACCATTTTATAAATAGGCCGAATATTAATTTAAATTAAATGTTCCTCTTAATTTATACAATTATCTATTAAAACTGGTAAACTACTATAATTGTTACGTTCAACTTGGTGCTGAACATCTATCAAAACAACGTCCTTTTAAAACCAACCTTAAAGATAATTATTATATAAGAAATCTTATTACAAATACTGTTTTTTATAAATAGCCTCAGTCTATTAAAATTAAATATTAAAAACAATGGTTCTTATGCCTTAAAACTATATAGCTTGTTTACTAACACCAATAGCTATGAACACTGAAATTAGTCAAAACAATATCTCTTTTGAAACATGTTAAAATACCATTGTACATAATATAATAGCCTTAGTTACATTTAGTTGTATAATTAAAACATGAATTTGTAATTATATCTTAAGGCTCTCTAAACATTAATTAACAACAATACATGCAGCCAAAACATACATTGATAGGTTAGAAAATCACATACATTGCTCGATGTCTTGTGCGTAAGTAGCAAACTTACTTGTGATATGGAATAAGGAAACAACAAATGGGCCACAAATACCCAGTCCAGAGAACGCTACGAGAGAAATGGTTTTGATAATGTTTACTAAGTGAACTTACTTGTACTTTTATCTTACTGTTGTTAAATAATGTGCTAAACGTGTGGTACTGGCGTTATATATACCAACCCCTTTTCATGGGTGGCAATAAAAGAAAAGCGATGAAAATGCCATTGGCTACCGACAGTTTGCGGGAAAACTATATGTAACGAGTTGGTCGCTCCATGCTGTTTCTAATTATTCTCTGATCAAAACAGAAAAAATAAAAAGGGGATACCTGCGGGTTTCTTTCCTTTTTCTTCTCATTACAGGAACCTTATTACGAACCGTTTCGTAATGAGGTTTAGATAAATGACGATCGCTAAATGTAATTGTACATTACTTATGTCGATGAATAAATGATTTTAATTTGATATATCTGCTACTGCGATCGCCAATCCTCTTGTCAAGCATCACAGTAACAGCAAATCACCATCACGGGTGAGACGTATCACCTACAGTGGACTTCTACAGGCCGTTATGTGAATGAGAGTATAATATTTTGAGTTTTAAAACTCTCGTTCATTACCGATCCTATACCTTGATGTGTTCTATAAGCTCGCTATTGTAAGCTCGATTCAATTTTCATCGGTAAAACGTGAACACGCATACCAAGTTGAAATAAATTTGATCTTACAAGTTTTGATAATGTTTACTAAGTGAACTTACTTGTACTTTTATCTTACTGTTGTTAAATAATGTGCTAAACGTGTGGTACTGGCGTTATATATACCAACCCCTTTTCATGGGTGGCAATAAAAGAAAAGCGATGAAAATGCCATTGGCTACCGACAGTTTGCGGAAAACTATATGTAACGAGTTGGTCGCTCCCATGCTGTTTCTAATTATTCTCTGATCAAAACAGAAAAAATAAAAAGGGGATACCTGCGGAGTTTCTTTCGCCTTTTTCTTCTCATTACAGGAACCTTATTACGAACCGTTTCGTAATGAGGTTTAGATAAATGACGATCGCTAAATGTAATTGTACATTACTTATGTCGATGAATAAATGATTTTAATTTGATATATCTGCTACTGCGATCGCCAATCCTCTTGTCAAGCATCACAGTAACAGCAAATCACCATCACGGGTGAGACGTATCACCTACAGTGGACTTCTACAGGCCGTTATGTGAATGAGAGTATAATATTTTGAGTTTTAAAACTCTCGTTCATTACCGATCTATACCTTGATGTGTTCTATAAACTCGCTATTGTAAGCTCGATTCAATTTTTCATCAGTAAAACGTGAACACGCATACCAAGTTGAAATAAATTTGATCTTACAAGGAGGCACAAATAAAGCCTCCGTTGTATAAAATGACAGCTCATCAAATATTTAACCCCTTTTCGCGAAATATATTTCAGAACAAATATTCATGTAAATATCTTTCATAATGGATAAACGCGATATTTCGTCAATACAAAAATACTATTATAAGAACAAAATGTCTAAAATAGTTAACGAGTTCGGTGGATGGATGGAGTAGATGGTAAGGTGTTGCCTCTGAGGTCCACAGGTTCGATTACCGGACAGGTCAATATAGAAAATCACTTTTATATAGAAAATCACTTCTATTTGATAGTGAAAGCAACAAAATTGGAGAAATTTTAAAAATTTATGAAATTTACTAAGTGAACTTACTTGTACTTTTATCTTACTGTTGTTAAATAATGTGCTAAACGTGTGGTACTGGCGTTATATATACCAACCCCTTTTTTCATGGGTGGCAATAAAAAGAAAAGCGATGAAAATGCCATTGGCTACCGACAGTTTGCGGAAAACTATATGTAACGAGTTGGTCGCTCCCATGCTGTTTCTAATTATTCTCTGATCAAAACAGAAAAAATAAAAAAAGGGGATACCTGCGGAGTTTCTTTCGCCTTTTTCTTCTCATTACAGGAACCTTATTACGAACCGTTTCGTAATGAGGTTTAGATAAATGACGATCGCTAAATGTAATTGTACATTACTTATGTCGATGAATAAATGATTTTAATTTGATATATCTGCTACTGCGATCGCCAATCCTCTTGTCAAGCATCACAGTAACAGCAAATCACCATCACGGGTGAGACGTATCACCTACAGTGGACTTCTACAGGCCGTTATGTGAATGAGAGTATAATATTTTGAGTTTTAAAACTCTCGTTCATTACCGATCCTATACCTTGATGTGTTCTATAAACTCGCTATTGTAAGCTCGATTCAATTTTTCATCGGTAAAACGTGAACACGCATACCAAGTTGAAATAAATTTGATCTTACAAGGAGGCACAAATAAAGCCTCCGTTGTATAAAATGACAGCTCATCAAATATTTAACCCCTTTTCGCGAAATATATTTCAGAACAAATATTCATGTAAATATCTTTCATAATGGATAAACGCGATATTTCGTCAATACAAAATACTATTATAAGAACAAAATGTCTAAAATAGTTAACGAGTTCGGTGGATGGATGGAGTAGATGGTAAGGTGTTGCCTCTGAGGTCCACAGGTTCGATTACCGGACAGGTCAATATAGAAAATC
>JAGSMR010000004.1:0-40000 GCA_029286605.1 Sericinus montela
AATGCGGATTTAGACCTGGAAGAGGATGCACGGATCAAATGTTTTCACGGATCAATTGTTGGGACTGTGCGTGAAGATAAGTAAGTAAGTAAATGGAAACCCGAGGTAAATCCCCCGGAGGAAGGTACACGATCGTTGGTTAGAGCACCCAGATGGCGACGGGTTCACCACCTTCCACGTTATCTCAAATAAGGTCCAGAAATATTTAAATTTAAAGTTCTAGTTTTTTTTTAGAAACTGCTTTAAACGGGTGAACATAAAAATAAAAAACAAAAATCAGTTCTGCTGGTAGGGATTTAAAAAAATAATAAGCATAGGACTTTGTAGTTTTAGTGTGTTTAACTATTAAATAAATAAATAAAGCTTAGCTTGGCTTTTCAGTTAAAAACAAACAAAAATATACACATTAAACATAACTTTGCAACTACAGAAATCGCGATAGTCTCATCACCTGTCACGTTTTACCAAAATAAGTTTATTTGAAAGGTGTGTCGAAAGAACTTGGTTGCCTAAACCTCTGTCTATCCCAGTTTTGAGAAAATGCGTGAAGATAAAGGAAAAACGATATCAACATTCGAAAATCATATTTTTTTCGATAGACGTTTCTAACTACCGAACAAAGAATCATCGCTACGCATATCAAGCGGACTGCCTTTTCCATAACCCTCTTAGCCGCTTTGAGCTTCATTAAGTAGCTTTAAGTGAAAGACTATACGTCAAATTACTAGACGTCAAATTACTAAAGTAATTTCCGGCGACGTATTGGTTATATTTCTAGGGTTGCCGTATGGTAGAGATGTAAGAGATAACAACTAAGGGAATAAGTGGGTGATATCACACACTTTATTTATATTTTATTTATTTATTTATTTAAATTTATTGCACCTTATATAGGAACAAAAGTCGGCATTATCTACCTATCAACGTTGAGGACTGGAAAAACATCGAAGGCTATAAAACAAAACTGCAAAGGAAAAATATTAAATGTAATTTGTTTATTACCGTAGTTGTTATCAGATCCGACTAAGGGAATCTTCAAACTGCTATTGACTACCAACAGATGGCAGGACATCCAAAAAATTCCAGACTAAAATTTAGAACACCGTTGATGGGAAGCAGCGCTTAAGGTGCGCGAACCACCTTCCATGGAATTTACGCCATTTCCTGCTTACTATAATACGTCTTCACTCGATACCCAGTACAGATACGGGTAGACAGAGGCCTACACAATTAAGTCCTTTCGACCCACCGTCCACAGTAGACATTTTTTGGGACAACGTGACAGGTGGTGAGCCGGTCGCCGTACTCATTACCAAGCTAACAATATAATTCGCACATAAGTTTTGAGAAAACCCATTGGTTGTGTGTGACAGGCTCGTCCACCTTGATCGAACTCGGGACTCTTGACTTCAAGTCCGATCACCCAATCACTCGGCTATTGTTAGTAGTAATATTATTTTTTGATATAATCTAAGGTTTTATACTTTTGTATTTTTTTGCATAGACATATTTTGTATATTTTATTCTAACTTCCTTATTATATCGCAATAATGTTAAAATGCCGTATTGTTAATTAGTATAAAATATATTATATTACATATAGTATTATTAAATAGGACGATATTATAATGGGTGGTTGGATGCTTGGGATTCGAATCAGAAGACCTGAGTTCGATCCCTAGGTATCAATGGGTTCTAAAAGAAACTTGTTTACGATTTTAATCGTTGGCTTGGGCATGGAGGCGGCGACGTGCTCATCAACTGTCACGTTGTCCCCAAAAATGTCTTCGGTGAAAGGAGGGTCGTAGGGACATAATTGTCTAGACAAGACCTCTGTCTATCCCTGTATTGGGAATTCCGTTAAGTTATATTATATTATATTATATTATATTATATTTTTTATTCTATTCCTTCCAAACTGAAACATTAAAGTTGATACACTGCTATTTGGCTGCAGAAATTAATTCAGTAGGTACTGACAGACATCCCCTTAGTAAAGAAGGAGTCCATCATTCAAAACTTAAAAATCAGAGCGTCTTCAAAATCGTTTCGCTCTCTCTTTTGCTTTACGCCAGAGTGTAAGTTATCGCTATACTTTGAAAACTTCGAGCAAACTCTTTGGCTTCGCCGACTTTAACCTGTTAACTGGATGCTCTCAAATTTAAATTATCATTAACGTTTATTATTAAACTTAAGACAATGCGTACGGCTGTTAAAATTAAATACTACATACTCTTATGTTACAAATAAAAATGTTACAACAAAGTTGTCAAGATAGCCAGTGGTCGTGTGGTCGGAATTTCGGAAGTGGGTTATTCTAAAACCTTATGTAGGAATCATATCGTTGTCTTGGTCATAAAGACGGCGACGGGCTCACCACCTGTCACGTTGTCCCAAAAATATCTTCTGTGGAAGGTGGGTCGTAGGGACATAATTGTCTAGACAAGACCTCTGTCTATCCCTGTATTGGGAATTCCGTTAAGTTATATTATATTATATTTTTTATTCTATTCCTTCCAAACTGAAACATTAAAGTTGATACACTGCTATTTGGCTGCAGAAATTAATTCGAGTAGGTACTGACAGACATCCCCTTAGTAAAGAAGGAGTCCATCATTCAAAACTTAAAAATCAGAGCGTCTTCAAAATCGTTTTCGCTCTCTCTTTTGCTTTACGCCAGAGTGTAAGTTATCGCTATACTTTGAAAACTTCGAGCAAACTCTTTGGCTTCGCCGACTTTAACCTGTTAACTGGATGCTCTCAAATTTAAATTATCATTAACGTTTATTATTAAACTTAAGACAATGCGTACGGCTGTTAAAATTAAATACTACATACTCTTATGTTACAAATAAAAATGTTACAACAAAGTTGTCAAGATAGCCAGTGGTCGTGTGGTCGGAATTTCGGAAGTGTGTTATTCTAAAACCTTATGTAGGAATCATATCGTTGTCTTGGTCATAAAGACGGCGACGGGCTCACCACCTGTCACGTTGTCCCAAAAATATCTTCTGTGGAAGGTGGGTCGTAGGGACATAATTGTCTAGACAAGACCTCTGTCTATCCCTGTATTGGGAATTCCGTTAAGTTATATTATATTATATTTTTTTTATTCTATTCCTTCCAAACTGAAACATTAAAGTTGATACACTGCTATTTGGCTGCAGAAATTAATTCGAGTAGGTACTGACAGACATCCCCTTAGTAAAGAAGGAGTCCATCATTCAAAACTTAAAAATCAGAGCGTCTTCAAAATCGTTTTCGCTCTCTCTTTTGCTTTACGCCAGAGTGTAAGTTATCGCTATACTTTGAAAACTTCGAGCAAACTCTTTGGCTTCGCCGACTTTAACCTGTTAACTGGATGCTCTCAAATTTAAATTATCATTAACGTTTATTATTAAACTTAAGACAATGCGTACGGCTGTTAAAATTAAATACTACATACTCTTATGTTACAAATAAAAATGTTACAGCAAAGTTGTCAAGATAGCCGAGTGGTCGTGTGGTCGGAATTTCAGGTCAAGAGACGCAAGTTCGATCCTTAGGTGGCAGGCTCGTACCAATGGGTTTTTCAAAAACTTATGTACGAATTATATCGGAGGTTTGGACATAAAGACGGCGATGGGCTCACCACCAGTCACGTTGTCCTGAAAATATCCTAGGTGGGAGGTGGGTTGAAGGGACTTAATTGTCAAGACTAGACCTCTGTCTAATGTTGTGTGCTTAGGTTTATTTATTGTATCACGGAATCTGTATTTTATTACGCGTTGGATTGTTATTCCTGTCTCGCTATATACATTTAAGTTATTCGTTAAGATATTACTAAATAGTAATGTATAAGCATTTATTTTAATAACAGTTCTCTTAAATTTTTAATGAAATGTTTTTTATCATTAATTTATTCATTTATAGTATAATAAAATTTTTGACACATATTTCTTTAATAAATTTCTTGAAACATAACAATAATTGAAAAAAAATTACATTTGAAGTATCACACGTATGGGTATACATTATTATATATATATATATATATATATATATATATATATATATATATATATATATATATATATATATATATATATATATATATATATATATATATATATATATATATATATATATATATATATATATATGTATATATATATATATGTATGTATATATATATATATATATATATATATATATGTATATATATATATATATATATATATATATATATATATATATACATATATATATATATATATATATATATATATATATATATATATATATATATATATATATATATATATATATATATATATATATATATATATATATATATATATATATATATATATATATATATATATATATATATATATATATATATATATATATATATATATATATATATATATATATATATATATATATATATATATATATATATTTATTGGAAAAAACGCATTGGTACGAGCCTGCCTTGGAATCGACTTTGCGTCTCTTGACTCTAACTCCGACCACCCAACCACTCGGCTATCGTGACTTTTTTTCGTGTTAGGGAGTTTATAATAGACATTTATTGGCATTACCTTGAGGTTTATTATAAAGGGCTTATTACAAAGTCAAGTAGTGTACACAATACTGAATCACAAAAAAATTGTAATACATCCTATCTTGGCAAACACGTTTAATATATAGGCTAAACTACTGTAAACAACAGCTAAACCTTATCTGAAATTAAAGCAGCTTATGTTATCCTCGGTTGTGACGTCATCAAATATGAATTTGGTTTATTAAATCCCATCTGTTTTATTACATCCCGTAAGATGATCCTAAAGGAACGCAATAAATTTCAGTCCGAATACTGTGTAAGTATATTGTGTGTGATATACGAATAGCGTAGACATCAGTTTTCAAGTCGCCAGCTGTAAGATATACATAAGTTAAGTAAGAATATTACCACTCCCTTTCTTCACGTAGGTGTCGTACGAGGCGCCTAAGGGAAACAGTCTTTAAATCGTTATGGCTACCGACAGATAGCGGGATAAACATCCCTAAAAATATCAGATCAACATAATTAAACCGAAGATGGGCAACAGCGTTTGAGTTGCGAGTGGTCTGGTACTCCGATCACCAATCCGCTTATTAAGCGTGCCGATTATGGCAAATCCTCCCTATGGGAGAGACCTATGACCTTAATACTTAAGGACACTTACTTAATACTTAAGTACTTTAAGGACTTATTAGGCCGTTATGTTTGTATTTATTGTAAATTTTGGACATAAGTTGAATTTAACATGATATGTTTACTAGAAAAATTAAATTATTACGTTTCAGTAATAAATTAAAAAATTAAATACTCAAAAACAAGGCATTTCAAAGTATGCAAATTTTAAAACTAAACTTGCTGTAGAAAATGCAATGTTAATAGAGATTCTACTTTTTACAATGTCTGAAAATGGTTCGTTGCCGCGAATTCAAGTGTCGGGGAAATAAAGAAAAAAAAATAGCGAACTTTTCCTTGTTGTAACGCCCTTAGTATTTTTAAATATCGTGCAAATTTTAATTAACTACAGTAACACTTTTTTTTAAAGATGCTGTTACATTCGCTCCAGTTAATTAAAATTGTGCATTGGTAGCGTAAATTATTTTTGCAAAACAACTTTATGTTAATAATACTAATTTATTGCTGTATTTATTTTGGTGGCCGTGGTGGCATCGGCCTAATAATATGCCATCACTTTTCTTCTCTTAAGAAGCGACTGAGAGAAAAGCCGTGAAAATGTCGATGGAAAAAATATTTGATCAAAATTAGCAGACTGGCAAAGGGCAGCAGCCTCTAAGGTGCAATATCTCATCGCTTGCCGAGCGTGGTGATAATGGCAACCCCTCCTGCAAAGCGTGGGTAGAGGGAGTAGACTATTATATATTGTTCTGATAGCCTTGTCGGTTGCTACCCAGCCTTGGAAACTAAGGGTTGCGGGTTTCAATTCCGAGTGGAGCAAACATTTGTGATGAATATGTACGTATTCGACTCGTGTATGATATATGAAAATTTTACTACAAGCATTTATTGCATTTATATGCAATGTGAGGCGAGTATAGGCTCACCACCGCCTCACCACACTATGATGTCCCAAATGAGCTTCGATGAAAAGTTGATCGAAAAGACCTAATGATGTAGTGTCTACTCCACATTTGGAATAGGTTAAAAAACATTTACGGCGGTTTTAACAAATTGAAATATTAAAAGTAATACTGGCTGGAAACAAAACCGTTTTGTAAATGCCACGGAAGCTAAGAAAAATAAAAAAAGAAACAATCTATTTGTCCACGACGGTAGAACGATAGAAAACAAGGACGAAAAATATTCCGTGGAAAGCGGATGAAGCTATTGGTCCAAGCATTAATTCAGGTCACGTGGCGACCGCCGCCTCCGAATACGAATGTTTGCGTTTTAGCGAGCGAACGAGCGAACGAATTGTTGATGTTACATTGGAAGTAGATAAAGGTGCAGACACACTATGTCTGTGTACACTTGGTTACGGCGTCTTTGCCGAGTGGTTAAGAGAATGTACCACCTCATATCTTCCCATTGGTGAGGTAAAAGGATACTAATGCCTTGAAAAAGTCCAAGTCAACGAAATGTACGACAGATTTCATAAAATACTTTAGACTTCTTAGATCTTAGTATGTCACTTGTATTGGCTTGGACATAAAGACGGCGACGGGCTCTCCACCTGTCACGTTCTCCCGAAAATATCATTGGTGCAAAGTCGGTCACAGGTACTTAAATGTCTAGACTAGACCTCTGTCTACCCCTGTATTAGGAACTGCGTGAAGATATTTATTTATTACTTATTTAGATCAATATGTATATTTTTATGATTAGTACTTCAATTAAACTTATTCCTGTGTACTACCTTCCTTATCGTTCTGTGCTTTACTATTTCACTAGGTAAAGAGTATTGCACTAAATCTAGTGATATAAATAATGGCTGAACCTAACTCTAAGTGGTTTATAGGATTTGGATCCTAAAAAGAAGCTGTTTTTGTACTTAATTTACTTAACGGTTTGTACAAACCTTAAAGATTATTGCCACAACCACGATAGTCACGAAAGCCGAGAGGTTGGGTGAACGGAATTCGAGTCAAGAGACCCGAGTTCGAACCGCAGAAAGTTATGAACGATTTACATCGTTGGCTTGGACGTAAAGACGGCGCTAGGCTCACCACCTTTGGTTATATCGTATAACCAAAAAATATTTTCGATCGAAAGGAATTAACCGTCCAGAAGTTTGTCAACCCCAGTATTGGGAATGGTGTGAACTTTAATTAAAATTACTCTTATTTTTAATCAAAATTATTAAACCACAACCGAAATATTCGACAAAGAACACGTTCTTTATTCAAAAAAATGACTTCGGGTGGCAGGTATTAACTGTCTAGAACTTGTTAACCCAGGATTAGGAGTGGCGTGAAGATACTCTTTATAATATCTCATTCTTAATCAAAATTATTCAACCACGATCGAACACGTTCATTATTCTATAGCATCAAAACCCCCAAAAGTGATTTGCACTGCTTTACGAATAACTATGAATGATGAATAGTGATAAAATGAAAACAAGATTCCTACAAACATGATCCTAAGGGATACCATACCAAAGCTATTGTTTTGTGATTCTTTTGGTATTTACGGTCATCTATAAATATAGATATATAATACTTATAGATGATCGTAAACACAAAAAGAACCGGTTTGATTATTTGGAAGGTATTATTTGACTTTTCTTTAGTATGCCTTTTGTTTATATCATCATCACTAATGAATGAATGAATGAGTATACTTTTATTATCCGTATACTTCCGAGGATGAGCGTACACACCAGTTTTTATAGTGTCGCCAGATCTGAGGTTCCGAGTTCGATTTCATTTTTTACTGCATTTTTACTACATTCACTACATTTTTCAGGTTTGGTTTGGCTAACATCGTTATTTCTGATTCCATAATACAAGTGCTTAAGCTGCTTAATTTTGGATCAGAGCAATGTCTATGATGTTGTCTGTGCTCCTATATGTATTTCGATCCGCCATAAATGAAAGGAAATTCTATACGCAAAAGTAACAATTGATAAACAAAATTATGGAATACACAATTCACTTCAACTTCATAGCGATCTCTTCCAGATAACCAATGGCGTAAAGAATAATTTACTTCATCATTATAGCGATACAAATCAAAGTTATTATGTAGAATTAAACACTCACTCACTTAAAAGCCTGAAAAAGTTCAGGCCTAAAAAAAGGCCTAAAAGCCTGTAAAAGGCTTCCTTTCCTTCACTGGAGCTTCTTTCAAAGAAGCTCCAGTGAAATCGGAAATAAAAGGACTAAATTGTCATTTACTAACCCCGTGGAAGGTAAAAAAACCTCAGACCCAAATCAAACTCAGTCAACTTTCAAGCACTTTTTTAGAAGATTACGCAGGATAGGTCGAATTTCCGATACGGTTTAATTTATTAACTCGCTAGACCCCAAGCAATTGACCCGGATATTTCCAGTCAGGAGGAAGTGCGGTTCACGTCTAAATAAACCCTTAAATTGAGTTTATACGAAAAGTGCAGGTGATCGTTAAATTGAAAATATAACAAGATTAAAAAAAATAACTCTAGACCATGCTTTCAATACTGATACGGCAAGAGGTTTTACAGTTTTAGTTTTTAGAAATATTAGGTCATGATATTGTGGGTTGTCACCATATTTTACCGGAATCCAAAATACTTTAGGTAAATAAAAATATCTTTACGCCATTTCCAATACAAGGGTAGATAGAGTTCTAGACAACTAAATCCTTTCAACTCACTTTTCGCCGAAGACTTTTTTGCAACATTGACATTGCCATTGTGACAGCTAGTGAGCCTATCGCCGTCTTTATGTCCAAGCTACGGATATAAAGTCGTCGTAGGTCTTTATAAAGTTTAAATCTGTTTAAATTAATATTTACCACCAACATTATCATGAGCTAATGCTCATGATAATGTTGGTGGATATCAAATTTCACCGGAACATGAAATACTATTTTGTTTAGGTAAATAAAAATATCTTCTCGCCATTCTCAATACAGGGGTAGACAGAGGTCAGAAATTTAAGCCCTTTAGAGCCAACTTTCACAGAAGACATTTTTATACGATATATCCTCCATAATTTTTGAATAAACTGATTGGTACTAGCCTACCACCTGAGGAATCGAACTCGAGTCTCTTAACTCGAAATTTCGACCGCTCAATTGTTTTTTTTTTTTAAAAACTTATGCACTAATTATATCGTTAGCTTGGACATACAGATGGCGGTCTCATCACCTGTCACGTTGTCCCAAAACATGTCTTTAGTGGAAAGTGTTGAATCTCAGACTATCCCTGTATTGGGAATGGCGTGAAGATCGAGTCAAGAGGACTTCGAATTGCGATCACCCAGCCACTCGGTTATCGTGACTATTACAGTCACTAAAATTTAATAATTCACAAATAGTCCTTCCAATAATGTCGTGAAGTCTGATAGTGCATTGTAATGTTTTTAGATACATTCCATTATAGGTATCAAGAAAATAAATTGTAGTGATTTCGCACAGAAGAAAAAGATATAGGAAACTATTTATTTCCCCCGGGGCTGGACGCCTGAGATTCAATCAAGCGCACATTCAATTAGCCATTTGATTGACGTTACATTTGTGGTAGAGAATAGGATACTAATATGTTGGATCCATTTAACAACAGTTTATAAGCGCTTTTGGTTTTTCACAACCGTATTATGTGTAATAGAGACAACAAACACACGGACATCACATACATTACTCTGATCCTAAAGCACTAAAAAGTAGCACTTGTTTTATGCAATCAGAAACAATTGAGTTACCGCAATCACCCATACCCGTGACAATGTTGAAAAAGTATTTTCTACATTGACACGGTCGGGAATCGAACCCGGGACCACAGAACTGGCGACGGGAAGGAGACCGGTGTGTATGGATATAATGTTTTTAACAACAGCTCGAGTGTTTGCCTAATGGTATATTTAACATATCATATACATAACATTTACGTATGAGTTTACGTACTTATCTCAATCTCTTCAATAAAAAGGATTTGCAAGGCATGGGGGTTGACGATTGCAGTACAGACACCTCTCATGGTAGACGCTGCTGGTCGTTACTGGTCTGCTTGAATTCGCTATGGTATTTTCCCAGACGATAACTTTTTTATCTTCACGCATTTCGGTTCGGTGGCGAGCCTATCGCCACCGGAGCATCCAAAACTCAAAGTTACTCATCATGCTGACATAGCCGTATGGAAGTCAATAGGTGTAGGTCCTGTATGGTACGTTTTGTATGGTACGTCCTGTATGGTCACGATAGCCGAAGAGTTGCGTGATCGGAATTCGAGTCAAGAGAACCGAGTTCGATCCCCAAGGCTCGTACAAATGGGATTTTTTCAAAAACTTATGCACGATTTATATCGTTGGCTTGGACATACAGACGGCGACTGTCTCATCATCTGTCACGTTATCCCAAAAATGTCTTCGGTGGAAGGTGGGTCGAAGGGACATAATTGTCTAGACTAAGCCACTGTCTACCCCTGTTTTGGGAATGGCATAAAGATATTTTTAATGTAAACCTAGCAATTATTGAATAATTAATTTGATAATTAAGATAAAATGTAACTAGGTAAAAAAAGGGTTTTATATTTTTTTTTTCATAAATATTTATTTACAGAAAAAATATTTTTTTAATTTAATTTGTAAACGCCCATGATGTGTGATTGAGCTGACTACTCGTAAAAGCATTATAAGCGACCTTCAAGCCAGCAGTATTAATGGGCAAATATCCTTCAAAAGGACCTTATTGTATAAACCTCTGACTACCCCTTTATTAGGAATGACGTTAAAAAGGAGAAAAAGACAATTATATGTACATTTTATGTATAAAATACATTTGAGGTCTTCATCTAAGGTCAAGAGTTCTCGTATACCTAGACATGCGTGTATGAAAAACATGATGAATTTGAAAGAAGCTAAAGAGATATTTAAGAATCTGTAACACTTGGCGATCTGTTCACACGGGTTTCTCCAACTGTGATCTGTGATCTGTCTCCAACCTGACTGCGTCTAGTTATATTACTTAAGGTATATTATTAGTCAAAGGGTTTAGGTTCAAAAGAATTTGTTTCAAACTTCCTTAGTTAAAGGAAACTCCGTAACCAACTGAGAAGTAAGCACGCGACTAATAAACCGAACTTCGTCACGACGTACGTAATACCGACTGATCCCAACTAACTCTTTAACTCCGCCGCGTCACCTAATTAAATGATTACCCCAACTGTACCGGGCTTAATGGGAGTTTACGACGCCGCTTTGTTCCGTGACTATACAGTTTTCCTCGTAAACTGAACATTTTGCTTGTTATGTAGGGACATGTGTATCGTTAAATGTGATAAGGGCTAGCTTAATTAAGGTCATTACGCCATTTTATGTACGTTTTCTAAAAATATAGACATAAAATTCGTTGTTGTTTTATATTGCTCACTATTTCCTTTTTTAATATCTGAAGTAATGAGAGATTTATAAACTCTAATGAAAAGGGCATGATTTGACGCGTCCTCCGTCGTACCGAGATGGGGATTTTATAAATCGAGCTGGTTTGTCTCAACTGCATTAATTGAAAATTTTAAATAGTCTTCATTTCAGTTGCAGTGGTATCGTTAGCCATGGAACTGGCGGCGTAATAATTGTTATTCTCTTACCATGGGTAGCGTAAGAAACTACTATCAAACGACATCAATAAAAATATAAGATTTATCTAAATAAATCTTAGATGTCTAATGAAAATCAACCTTTCATATGTGCGGATACAATGTACTATATAGCTTCACGCAATATCCCTGACAGGCAGAAAGACACAGAAAGACTTCTACAAATAACTTAAAATCTTGTAAGCCCTTCATTTCGGGATAATTTGTTTTGTTTTTTAAAAGTCACGATAGCTGTGCATAGTGGTTGGGTGGTCGGAATTTCGAGTCAAGAGACCCCAGTTCGATTCCCAGGTGGCAGGCTCGTACCAATAAGTTTTTCAAAACTTATGTACGAATTAAATCGTTGGCTTGGACACAAAGACGGCGACGGGCGGCACCACCTGTCACGTTGTCCCGAAAATATCTTCGGTGGAAGATGGGTCAAAGGGACTCAATTGTCTAGACTAGACCTATGTCTACCCCTGTATTAGGAATTACGTGAAGATATTTATTTATTTATAATATTTATGTTTTGTTCTTGTTTTCTTATCTTGGGCTGGTTTTAATCAAGCAACTATCTCATTTATAACTATTGTTATATTATAACCAAGAAAGATGAATGAAGAACGTGCAGAGAATGTAATAAGTAATATTATTTACATATTTGGTGTTTGGTTGAATAAATGTTCAAAATCACTGAAGAATAAAAACGCTTTGAGTCAAAATAGCATACGGAATCGTTTCAAAATGAAATCGATTGGATATAAATCACATTTTTATCTTAACCCAATATTGCGTATTGGCTTAGCTTAAGGCGTGAGCGGTAAAGCGGATCTTGCAAAATAAAAATATGTCTTTTTATAGGTAAATACAGCAGAATATAATATTTTGTGCTCACAGACAATCCAAGAATCCTTAAACGTAAGCAATTTAAATCTTTTAGTAGTAGATAAAACGATTGAAACAAAATGCAAAGTTAAATTTGTATTCCTCAACAACCACAAGATACATGTACTTGTTGTAATCGAGAAAAATCTTTAAATCCTTAAGGTTAAGGTCGAGACCAACTGCAAAGTGTGTGTATTTTTTACACGAATACCAGATATAGGGCTCTCGATGAATGGGAAATTAGATCGCGAAGCGTAAGCTACAATGGTATTATATATTGATAGGATTTTCTTGCAAATACAAAAGAATAATATTTTGCCGTTACCGCAATTCCTTTTTGTTTTTACCAAAGAATGATCAGAATATATTTCCAATAATTGATAGGCTGTTTTGATAAAAAAAAACGTACGAATCCTCTTATAACGTTTATTTCTCTACTCCGAAAAGGAGAGAGGATTCATTATTTCTGATATTGAAATAGGTTTTAATCAACGAGAATTTGTTTTGCCAACAACACACTAATTTATTTTATTATATTTTATTCACAGATGGCCTCCTCACCTGCCACGTAGTCCCAAACAAGCGATGAAAGGTGGATCGAAAGGATTGCCTCTAGACTTCTGCCTACCCCAGTATGAGAAGTTTCGTGAAGATAGGATTTACTGTTGCATGACATATACACTAAGTATATACTTCAGCTAACTTCTTGCTAGCTAGCTTCACACCACGCACCAGTTCTATACCTATTCTTAAGAAGTATTAATAATGTGTTACGTCAGTTAAGTGCCATTTCATAGTAACGCATATTCCTATCTAACCACGACCATATCTGATTTTAAAAAAGGACTTCTTCAAATATATTTCTTTCATAGGATATTTTTCTAAACTTTTTCGATATTTTTTGTTTGACCTTATTAGTAAGCAGTGACAAAGATAATAATATTATAATAAACAAAAAATAAATGATTAAAGTGAATAATATTCAACAAATAATGAGTACTAATGAGTACAACTCCTTTCAATTTGATTAGAACTAGCTATTTCCAATACAGGAGTAGAGAGATGACTAGACTAGACTTAAGTCTAGACTAGAATTCAATCGTTTTGACCCAGCTTCACAGAATATATTTCCAATAATTGATAGGCTGTTTTAATAAAAAAAAACGTACGAATCTTCTTATAACGTTTATTTCTCTACTCCGAAAAGGAGAGAGGATTCATTATTTCTGATATTGAAATAGGTTTTAATCAACGAGAATTTGTTTTGCTAACAACACACTAATTTATTTTATTATATTTTATTCATAGATTCTGCGATGGCCTCCTCACCTGCCACGTAGTCCCAAACAAGCGATGAAAGGTGGATCGAAAGGATTGCCTCTAGACTTCTGCCTACCCCAGTATGAGAAGTTTCGTGAAGATAGGATTTACTGTTGCATGACATATACACTAAGTATATACTTCAGCTAACTTCTTGCTAGCTAGCTTCACACCACGCACCAGTTCTATACCTATTCTTAAGAAGTATTAATAATGTGTTACGTCAGTTAAGTTCCATTTCATAGTAACGCATATTCCTATCTAACCACGACCATATCTGATTTTAAAAAAGGACTTCTTCAAATATATTTCTTTCATATGGATATTTTTCTAAACTTTTTTCGATATTTTTTGTTTGACCTTATTAGTAAGCAGTGACAAAGATAATAATATTATAATATTATTATCTTTTTTCCTGTGTGGGTAGTAGCAACATAAACACGTAAAAGTTCGTTCGTTATAATTATTGGATTAAATTTGGTTTTCAATATATGTGTACAATTTATGAGTTAATTTAGCTGTTAAACCCACCTGCATTCACTGGTAATAACTTCTCCACTTCACAACCACAATTAAGAAATTTACATTCAAGCAATAACAGTCAAAATGGATATGCAACTTGTCAACAATATTGATAAACTGGAGAAACTTTTTGGCACACGTATGCATGAATACGAAGAAAAGCTACAAAAACTTGCTACCGGTGCTGGTTCCATACACCCTGACATCTCATCACTATCTCGAGAGTTTTCCGATTTCAAATCCTTTGTTTGGCAAACTCTGTCAACTATGAAGATGCAAATTGAACTTCTTACCCAAGGTTTAGACAGACATGAGACTGCTATGAGGAGGAAAGTGCTTCTTCTTCATGGGATTACTGAGAAACCTGGCGAGAAAATACATGATGTAGTCCTTAAAGTGATAACTACCCAGTTGAAGTTATCCGAAGTTACTCAAGATCATTTATATGTATGTCATCGGCTAGGATCTTCTCAAAACAAAACTCGACCTGTTCTTGTAAGATTTTCCACCATGGAGCACAGACATCTCATTTGGGACAATAAAATTGCTTTAAAGGCACTGGTATCACAGTTTCCGAATTCTTAACGAAATCCAGGCACCGGACTTTTACTGCTGCTCGTAGTCACTTCGGTGTGAAACAGTGCTGGACAGTTGAGGAAAAATAACTATAATTCTCCCGGATAAGACGAGGCGGAAAATTGAATTTATGGATGAACTGAACAAGCTTATTACACAGTTTCCGTCCAGTTCAGAGAATGAGTCTTCATCTACTTCTGCTAAGACGACAAATGCACCAAAAAAGGCTCGTAAGCGCAATTAAATGTATTTTTTTTTCCACTTTTTATTATTATTATTAATTTTTCTTCTGCGCTGTATATAGTTTGTTAAATTTTTTTTTTCCTCATCTTGGATTACATTTAGCAGCCTAGTTTGCTAGCACTTTTATTTTCTTACTGTATTAGAGTTGTAGCTAATTACGTAATATTACAATTGTTAATCAATTTTACAATATGTACTTTTGTTTATGTTTTGTTTGTTATCTTGTCAAAGTGCTTCTCTTTATTTACCACTGACATTGACAATTAAGAGCTGTTACTTCATTTCTAAACAGATATCTTGTCAATATGCCATAGATAATAGGAAGTCGTTAAGTAATGTCTATCGATATACTGTTGGTCTATGGTATTTTCTCTTGTAGTTAAAAGTGTATTAATTGACATTATTTTATTTTGCTCGTAGTTTTGTTGTACTATTATTTAGTATAGTATTTTTTTTTACTGTATTTGCATATTTGTAACCCCTTTCCTTTGTACTTGTAGTCTTGTTTGATCTAATTTATTTTCGTTTAATAGTTAACTTACAATGTACACATTTCTTCCACTACACCAGTGAGTGTTGGGTTTAGCTGATATAAGCCGTTTTTTTTTTTCTTTTTATTATTTTATGTTTGTGTATTTATATATACATATTTTTAATATTTTAGTCATAATTTTATATTTATTATAAATTAGTACATACATCGCAGAAATATGAATGATTTAGCTAATTTTAATGAAAGTTTTTTTTTCCTGCTCGTCTTCAGACAGTTTTATGAGCGTGGATAGTGAATCCTCTGAAACATTGACTCTGCATGATCAATTATGCTCTCTCTTCACCCCTCACTCCGATAATCTTAAAATAGCGCACATAAATGTACAAAGTGTTCCTAGTCACTACTCTGATCTTCTAGCATCCATTAATAGTAAGTACCTCGATGCACTCCTCATCTCTGAGACTTTTCTTAAACCTTCTCTTCCGTCTACCCAGTTCGCCTTGCCTGGCTATATTCTTATTCGAAATGATCGAATCGGTAGAGGTTGTGGTGGTGTTGCCATCTACCTTCGCACCGATATTCGGTACAAAATCGTCAGTGCGTCTCCGTCTGCGTATTCTGGTTCTGCCGAATACTTATTCCTTGAAATATGTTTAAATAATTCAAAAATTCTGCTTTCTGTATTTTACAGTCCCAATTTATCCATTGACTACTTTGACGATCTAGATAAAGTTTTCGCTGATCTCTGTCCTATATATGACCATGTAATATTAATGGGCGATTTTAATACTTGTCTGTTAAAAATGATTCTCGTGCTTCTCGATTAACAACTCTCTTAAATTCTTTCAGCCTACAGCTCTTACCCCTTTCTGCCACCCATCATTTCCTAATTGCATTCCCTCTCTTCTTGATCTGATGATCGTTTCATCGCCCAGTAATGTAATCTCTCATGGCCAAATAACTACTTCTTTTTCTTACCATGATCTGGTCTATCTTTCTTACCGCATTCGAACACCAAAACTCAAACCGCAATATCTTTTCTTCGTAGTTATAAGGGCATAGACTTGGAGGCATTGCAGCGTGATGCTGTCGCCATAGACTGGACTTCAATAGTAAATAGTAATAATGTTGATGAAAAGGTTAGTGGTTTCACGAAGATTGTATTAACTCTGTTTAACAAGCATGCACCGATTCGAAGTGTTAGAGTTAAGCGAAATCCTGCGCCGTGGCTCACTAGTGATATAAAGGAGCGTATGGCTCTTCGTGATAAAGCTAAAAGAAAGTATAAACGTTTTCCTTCTGATAGAAATTTAAATTATTTTAAAGTATTACGAAATCGCTGCAATCGTATGTGTAGAGATGCAAAGAGACGCTATTTCCATGATTCTCTCATTAATCGTAGCCCATCTGATGTGTGGAGATTTTTAAAGTCTAATGGTATCGGAAGGCCTCCTACAATTATATGTAGGGATATCGACATAAGCGATCTTAACAAGCATTTTTCCCAATCTTCCTCAGTCTTAGATCCTTATGTCAAGTCCCTAACGTTGCGTGCACTTTCCGACCTTCCGAAGCCATCTTCCACCTATTTCAATTTCACCTCTGTTTCAGAGGAATGTGTGAAGAAGTCTATTCTGTCGATTTCTTCAACATCAGCTGGCAGCGACAATATGTGCTCTAGAATGATAGTTTTAATTATGTCATCAGTACTTCCTGTTCTTACCCATATATTCAACTACTCTTTATCCACTTGTACCTTTCCTTTGGACTGAAACAGGCACTTATCATACCTCTTCCTAAAGTTTCCTCTCCTACTGTGATGTCCCATTTTAGGCCGATTTCTATTTTACCTTTTCTTTCTAAAGTTCTAGAGCACATTGTTCATACTCAACTATCCGACTTTCTATTTTCTAATTCACTTTTATGTCCTTTCCAATCTGGTTTCCGGCCCAGCCACAGTACTGTTACTGCCCTTCTTAAAGTAACTGATGATATTCGCTGGGCTATGGAAACAAATAAACTAACTATACTCGTGTTGCTAGATTTCAGCAACGCTTTTTCTTCTGTCGATTTTGATATCTTACTTGGAATACTTCAAACAATAAATATTTCTTCTACCTCTATAAAATGGTTTGATTCATATCTTCGGGGTCGCTCGCAGTGTGTTCGCATTGAGAATTCTTTTTCTGACTCTTGCGAACTTAACACCGGCGTGCCTCAGGGTGGCGTTCTCTCTCCATTACTCTTTTCCGTTTTTATTAACTCAATCACTTCAGTTATTACTGCTAATTTCCATCTCTATGCAGACGATTTGCAGCTTTATCGCCATTTTCTCCGGCAGAAGCAGATCTAGCCATTGCTTCTGTTAATGAAGATTTAAATCGGATCAATTCCTGGTCCAAATCTTTTGGGCTGAAGCTTAATGCTTGTAAATCACAAGCCATAATAATTGGTAGTAGATACGCGCGAAATCTCGTAAATTTCTCTACCATATGCTCAGTAAAGTTAGGCGATATGCAAATACCTTATACTGACACTGTAAAGGATCTTGGGATAACAATATCATCTAATTTATCCTGGCGTGCTCATGCTAGTGAAGTCAGTCGCAAGGTTAATTATTCGTTCCATTCTTTAAAATGCCTTCAAGGTATATTGCCCTTAAAAACGAAAATCTCTCTGGCTCAAACGCTCATTCAACCCATCATAGACTACGCTGACGCCTGTTACTTGGATGCTACGGAGGAGCTTCTAAATAAGCTTGAGCGCTTGCAAAACTTGTGTATACGTTTTATCTTTGGTCTTCGAAAGTATGAACATGTCTCTAAATTTCGCAACGATCTCAAGTGGCTCCCTATACGCTTTCGAAGGAACACTAGGATTTTATGTCTGCTATTTAATATTCTACATTGTCCAACAGCACCATCTTACCTCCGCGAGCGATTCAGCTTTGCTCGTCCACCTTCAGCGCCCTGTCGTTCCCGCCTAAAAACTTCTAAAATTCCCTACCCACAAAAGTGCCTCCTATTCCGACTCTTTCACTGTTCATGCAGTAAGACTATGGAACTCGCTTCCACCGAATATTCGCGATGCTAAAACTATTTCTGCTTTTAAGAAAAGAGTTAAGGATCATTATCTCTCCTTGGCAGTATGAATATATATATATATTTCTCATTGTACTTAGTTTTGATATTTATGTACGTATATATATGTATGTATTTATGTGTGTATGTATATATATATGTATATATTTTAATGTATTTAAGTATGTAATATGTATACATATGTGTGTATATCTGTTTATATATGTATATTGTATTTTGATTTTTGAATATGCATTTTTTTTGTACACCATTGTCTACTATTTTGTAACCAATTTCCAGTCACAGGTCTGCTGGAAGAAATTTCTATAGAAATAAGCAGGTCCTTTGTACAAATTCACCTCATAATTATATATCCACTGTTTTGTGTCTTCTGTGTACATAAATTATTAAATAAATAAATAAATAAAATAATAAACAAAAAATAAATGATTAAAGTGAATAATATTCAACAAATAATGAGTACTAATGAGTACAACTCCTTTCAATTTGATTAGAACTAGCTATTTCCAATACAGGAGTAGAGAGATGACTAGACTAGACTTAAGTCTAGACTAGAATTCAGTCGTTTTGACCCAGCTTCCACAGAATATATTTTTGGGACAACGTGATAGGTGGCAAGACCGCCACCGTCTCAAAGTCTAAGCCAATTATATAATTCGCATATAAGTTTTTGAAAAATCTATTGGTACGAGCCTGCCACCTAGGGATCGAACTCGGGTCTCTCGACTCGAAATTCCGACCACCCTACCACTCGGCTATCGTGGCTTTTTTTTCCAAAATTTTAACAATACGTATTTTTTAATATTGGTTCTTGCTCAGTGAACCGCTGCTCGATATTGAAACGATACAGAAAAATATTCTTGATATATCTCCGTCGGAGCAATAACGTTGGATTAATATTGCGTATTAGGATTATATTGATGGCCCATATATTCCTCGTAAATGCATATTGGATGGGAATATTACTTTCATTAAAATAAACAATACGCGAAGGAGATATGAACGAGGGTGGTTATAAAGTTTGCCAAATTAAAGGGTTAGAAAGAGACAGTATTTTTTTATCGTACATAAATTATTAATTAGCGACTGAACCTCGTTATATATTTGGTATATATATATATATATATATATATATATATATATATATATATATATATATATATATATATATATATATATATATATATATATATATATATATATATATATATATATATATATATATATATATATATATATATATATATATATATATATATATACCAAATATTTGGTATATATATCTTTTGGAATCCTGACACTCGTCAAATCAAGTTAATACTGAAAATTTAAATCGGGATTTCATAAATTTCGTAGTACAGATGTCATTTGCTTACGGTAACTCTTTGCGGGAAAAGTCATGACGAAGACAGAGAGTCAATTAACGTCCATCACCATCCAGATCGGTCGATTAAGATTAAGTTTAATCACTTTCTTAGATTTAAAACTAGTCTGTGATCACATACTAGATGGGCCCAACCATTATATCAGATTCGACAAGCCACATATCCTCGCGAAAGAACACCAATTCCTACCCAGGATGATCCATGAGGCTATTGAAATTAAAAAAAATCCTAATTTCAATAGAGAAGATGGTTGGGTACTGCCACCTGCTTGGGATCCAGTCATTAATAAAATTAAATCCAGGAACAAGCATACCACTGCAAGACCTCAAGATACAGTGAGCACATTCTGCGTAAATCGGATCCAAAATTAATAAATAAAGTTGACGGTAGCCGAAGATAGCTGTGACAGCGGGATGTTCAAGACCTCAGTCCCCCCGTGACCATGGTTGCTGTAAAGCATCCGAAACGTCGGGAAATAAAAATAGTTTGTAAAAACTAATTAAAAACGCGATAAAATCCGAAAATTGTTTTATTTTAAATGTGTAGAATTCGCGTAAATGCAAGAAATCATTACAGTTTCTTAGACCTTGTCAAAAAGAAACTTTTTCTTAAAGGTACTTGCTTGTAGAAGATGCAATTAACAGAAATGGTTGAAGGAAAGAGTCGTCGTTTTTTTTCTTTATATTCACGCTTTTTCATAGAACTGAAGAGGACAGAGATCTAGACAATTCACCAATGCATATATTGGTACAAGGTGACTGTGGGAATAACCTTTTCCTTCTTAGTATCTATGTGAAACATACAATATACATCAGTAGATATATTAAGTTTTTAATGGATAAATATATATTTAAAGTCACGATAGCCGAGTGGTTGGGTGGTCGGAATTTCGAGTCAATAGACCCGAGTTCGATCCCCAGTTGGTAGGCTCGTACCAATGGGTTTTTCAAAAAACTTATGTACGAATATCGTTGGCTTGGACATAAAGGCGGCGACGGGCTCACCACCTGTCACGTTGTCCCGAAAATATCTTCGGTGAAAGGTGGGTCGAAGGGACTTAATTGTCTAGACTCGGCCTCTGTCTACCCCTGTATTGGGAATTGCGTGAAGATATTTATTTATTTATTTTATGTATAAATACCATCATATATAAGTCACGATAGCCGAGTTGTCAGATGGCAGTACCAATGAGTTTTTAAAAAACTTATGTACGAATTACATCGTTGGCTTGGGCATAAAGGCGGCGACGGGCTCACCACCTGTCACGTTGTCCCGAAAATATCTTCGGTGGAAGGTGGGTCAAAGGGACTTAATTGTCTAGACTTGACCTCTGTCTACCCCTGTATTGGGAATTGCGTGAAGATATTTATTTATTTTATTTATTTATTTATATATAAATACCCATGACTCATGTACATAACACAAATATTTACCCCCAACAGGGCTCGAAGGAAAGGTCACTACACTACACATACTAGACTCAATAAGATCAATATGTTGTGGTATCGTATAATAATTTTGAGCATTTTTCATGAGTATTTATTTTTACTGTGGACGAAACTTTAACTTACACTATGCACGATAAAGCAAAGTTAAACCAGGACGAGTGGCGTACACCGGTTTTCAAGGTGTCACCAGCTCTGGGACCCCGGTTTCGATTCTCGATCGGGTCAACGTAGGAAACACTTCCACTTTTCGACATTTTCACGGGTCTGAGGTGTTTGTGGTACATTCGTTGTTTCTGATTCCACGTTACGGGCTCATCACTTGTCACGTTGTTGGGAATTGCGTGAAGATATTTTTTTATATGGAAAATTATTAACGTTTGGTTTCATTTTCTTTCCTTGTCATATATTCAGGACTGGTACTATGATCGCCCACTATTTATTTATTTATTCTTTACTGAACATTACCATTATGTGAGATCAAAAGGCGGACATAATGCTAGGAGCATTCTCTACCTGCCAACCTTAGGGAGTGATAAAACGTTGAAGGCGACGTACAATATAATATACAATATTTATGTGTGATGATAATGCAAACTCCCTTATGCAAGAAATGCCGATGCTGATAGTATATATCTGAAGACAAATACATAATCGTATTGTAGATACTAATTGGAAACCTGTAATTAGCACCTACAATTGCTACGAGCGTACCATACAGGCAAACGATCTAACTCGAGTCTCAATTCATTAGATTCGGTGACGCGAGAAATTCGAATCCTGCCTTACACATCGGTAACTCCACGTTCAGATGACGAATAATTAAACACGCAGTGAAGTAGATTATTGTTCTAGTGCAAAGTTGCAGTGCAGCAAAAGTAGAATTCAGTGACTGTCAATTTTATTTTTTTATTTTTATTCGTAAAGTCACGATAGCCGAGTTGTTGGGTTGTCGGAATTTTTCAAAAATAACTCTTAGGTTTTTCAGATTTATCATTTTTATCATACACGCGCCTTGACTAGACAAAGACTAAATTTTAGAGATAATTTGAGCAATTTGCGCCCATGGTATTCGAATTTTTGTCTCAGCCTACATCAACCCCTTTAATATTCTCACTTATAATAATTTAAAATAAACTAGGCATTTAATAATCTATTGAAGTATGATATCGTAACGATACGACGTAACGTACCACGAGAATCGTATAGTAAAGCGAAATGCAGTGTGAAATGCGGCAATTATCTCAAAAGCGCCATGTCACACATCCTGCTAACACAAGTTGATAGGTGTTGCATAGAATATGATTTATATCGACCTGCAATTAACTTTTTACCTTTATGCATTCCCAATACTAGGATAGATAACCCTTGTTTGCCAGTCGCTCTCTTTATGTCCATGCCAAAGATGTAAATACTACATAACTTTTTGTAAATAACCTATTGCTACGAGCCTCGGGGATCGAACGGATATAAAGGCTGGCTAGGATATAAAGACGGTGACGGGCTCACCACCTGCCACCGAAGGGACTTAATTGTATAGACCTCTGTACAGGAATAGCGTGATGTTTTTTTTTTTACTTTTATATTTATTTAAAAAAAAGTTAAAAATCTTGTAAAATGTATGTTAATTATTTCATGAATAAATAAAAATAATTATCCATTAACTTTATAGTATCTTTTTTATTACATAACATACATGACGGCCAGTTATGTATGTTTACTGTAAGACAAAAGTCTCTCCCATAGGGGAGAGGGGGCTTAATCGCCACGCTTGGCAAGCGGATTAGCGATCTATTATATGGAACCTTTGATTTAGGTTTTAAAAAAAATACATTTGATTAAACTGGAATAGAAAATGAACCGGCGCGGATGAGAGTTAGGATTGGAATGAATGGTGTGTGGTATGCATGGGGCAGGAAAACAAAGGAAAAGCTGACAGGGCAGAATAAGGTAATGGTAAGCAAAGGCGAATGATAGAGCGGGTATAACACCTCCCCAACAAAAAGTAAACTCACGGTTACAAAGTGAGTTTGCTAGAAACAAGGTTTTGGAAGGGAAATGTAGTATGTAATATATACATATGTAGGTATATATAAATATATTTATGTTAATTAGGTAGCGCGTAAGAGGGGCGGAGTGGTTGGAATAAGAGCTGGAAGGGATATGTCTTCGGGAACCGGTTCATTTAATTTATTTTCACATAAAAATGAACATTTATTAGTAATTTTAACAATAATACATATAACTATGATTATAGTGATTAAGCTAATGCAGAAACCAGTATAATTGAGGACCGTGTCATCAGGAAGCGGATAGTCATCATCCATTTGTAATTGATCTGGTAAATTATGTTCAATGAATTTTATGTTGTCAAAATTTACATTTTCAATTTTGGATTGTGAGATGTCGAGTTTTAATTTTGAGAACTTGTTCATATTGCAACAGGTGTCATTGATAATGTTAAAATTTGAGATAACAGGCTTAGTAATAATTTTAATATTTTCTTTTGCTTCTAATTTAATTTGTTTACAAAATGCGACACATGTCGGTTCTAGAGTTAGGATTTCTGTCCCTGTTATGACATTGTCCTTTACATAACTTGAGTTACATTCAACAGTAAGTTTAACTGGATTTGATTGCGTAAATATCCAATTGTTGCCATTTAGCTTGTGCCAAATATTAATATTGCCAAATATGAAATTGGTTTTACAATTACTAGGAGTACATTAATTACTTTGGTCATTAGATCAGTTTCACAAGTGGGATTCGTTATGACACTAGAAACATCAATAGATTTACAAATAAGAAGCTTATTAATAATTACTTTACATGAAATATCTAAATTATCTAAATAAAAGTACGTTTTACGATCTTCACTTAATCCTATATATGGTTTATATGCGCTTATCAAAGCGAAAGAGTTTGGCTTTTTGATATCATGTGGAACTGGTAAGGATACACATCTATATAAATTATAGGTAGCTAGATCAACCATAGGCATTTTAATCACAAAAACTAACTTATCGTTAAGATAGTATGATATAATATCTGACAAGTTGATCAATGAGTGAATGGTGTCTATGTTCAATTCTAACGGGAATTCCTTGTGTTTGGGTAAGTTCTTGATGTTACTCATGATCTCATTAAACAGTTGTCGTGAAGTAAGAATTGAGGGATGTAAAGTGTTACTTTTTGCGAATAAAATGCTATTTACAATATCTTCCATTTTATATGAGAATGTTAATAAATGAACTTGCAGTACACTAAGTATTTCATTAAGATTATTTCGAAAATACATGGAATTAGTCACTTCCGAAATGTTTTGAACAGCTAGCGATATCTTTTCCATTGCATCATTTAAAAGGAACTGGTTCTTATTTAGCTCTGCTACTGACCGATTAAAATTCGCGATTGCAGATTTAGAAATGAAAATGTTTTGAGCAAGTTTAGTGGCCAACTCTCTGTCTGAGTTTTGTAGTTTTCTAATAGCTTGATTATACTTAAGTGCATCATCCTCATTTAGTGTGCCGAATACATGTCTAAAAACAGTTCCTACAGCGGAGAACCAAGCAGATCTTTTAGAATGAGTAGGTAAAAGATGTGAGACAGAATTGTAATCACGAATTATATCTCTAAATAAAACTTCAAGTGGTTGTATCATATTGTTGCACTCATAGTTTTTAATTAATTCGCTTTTTTGACATAGAAAGCGTGTTGTGCCGAAAACAGACTTTATGCTTTCGATATGAGATGTTGCAAATGAAATATCTATTGGAATTATAATGTGCGTATAGTCACTTATTATTTTTGCCGTTCAGAGGGTCGAAATAAATACCGGGGCTGTTATCGATGGATTGAATAAATTCCTGTGAAGTGACGAGCAGAAATTGCATTGGCAGTGTAATTCTGAAAAGGGAATATTATTATTTAAACTCTTAGAGTAAGTTAACCTAAACAGAGTTAGCTGTAGCTAGTTTAATTTGATCAAAGTGATGCCTTACGTGTCTACGATTGATAAGAAGAGTTGCGGTATTATTATCATGTACTTTTAGAATTTTGTATGGGCCTTTCCACAATGGAGATAGCGCTTTTCTAAGCCGGAGATGGTTTTTAAGTAAACGAGATCTCCTATCTTGTATCGTACAGGTCTTGTATGGTTATCGTAATAGGATTTTGATTTTTCTTTTGAATTTTGAATGTTTTCAATAGCTTTGTCTCTTGAAAGTTTAAGACGATGACAAAGCATTTTTAAATATTCTGGATAAGTAACATTAGGAGGTGAATGATAAACCGAGTCCGGGATAAAAGGTTTATGGCCGAATACAAGTTCGTAAGGTGTATAATTTGTTGTGCAGTGAACATTAGTATTATAAGCGAGGATGGCAGTGTAAACGTAGCGGGACCAATTGTCTTGATCTTCATTTACGAAGGATTTAAGGTATTCTTTCAAGGTAGAGTGACTACGTTCAAGTGCACCCTGTGTCTGTGGATGATAAGGACTTGACCACAATTGTTTTATTTTAAGATGTTCACATGTCTTCTTAAAAAGTTCTGCAGTGAAGTTAGTGCCTTGGTCTGTTAAAATGGTTTTGGGAATTCCGAACAGAGATATAAAGTGTAATAGGCATTCGCTGGTTTCTTCAGCTGTAGTCGACCTGATAGGATATGCTAGTGAAAATTTGGTGAGTTCATCTTGCAGGGTAAGTATGTATTTTAGTTTAGCTGGACCCGCTTCCGGTAGTGGACCAACTATGTCCAGCGCTAGACGTTGGAAAGGGGCATTAGATGTTGTGGTTATTTGCATAGGACTTCTATGAATTTTACGGAGTGCTTTATTTTCTTGGCAAAGTTTACAGGATTTTACATAATTCTCGATATCGCTACGCATCCCTTACCAGTGATACCTTTCTTGGATTCGCTTAAACATCCTTACACTGCCTAAATGACCGGCGATGGAATGTCGTGATTTTCGCGGAGGATTTTTTATTTCACTAAGTGTAGGGAATATAATGGTGTTGCGGTGGATTGTGACGAGAATATTAGTATTATGGAAAAGAAATAGAATGATGTTATATAGCTTTGTGTAGGAGTGAGATTCGAAAGGGTCCTTAAAATCAGTTATACTTATTGGGGTTGCAGTTTTTTGGATAAGAGAGTTACGTAGATTTCGCAGGCATGTATATATGTCTTCATAACTCGCGTTGTCAAAGTGATTGACTTTGGTAAAAAGAAAATAAATAGAGCAACCGTTATGAACAAAATTAAGGTAAGAGTGTAAGGTCCGTTCCTTACTTAAAATTTCATTTTTTTCGTCTATTTCAGTTAGTATTTCTTCTATATAGGGATTACTTTCGTCAAGATCAATGGAGGTTGGTATAACAATTATTGTGTCATTGCTTTTAAGAATACTAGAATTGCTTTCTAAAACTTTGGTGTCAAAAATAAATGTTTTGCTATTTATTGTTTTTTAAAAATTGTGCATAATTATTATTAAGTATATTTTGTCTGTTTTCAAGTTCGTTGTGGTTGGGGCTGTCTTGGGTTGGTGAAGTCGTCAAAGGAGGGTCATCGTCAAAGTGTGATTCCAATGGTAAGTCATCAGCCGACTGAGGAACTAGGCGGAAGTAGAAAGTTGGTTGATACTGGAATCGGAAACAAGTTGTGGACTAGGGGTTGCTGTGGGTAAGTTGATATCAGAGTTAGTTATTTCAGGAACCTGTGGGTTTGGAAGCAGTGGCTGTTGATCTCGAGTGATATCAGGTAGGTTAAGGGACTGAAGTCTATATTACGATCACCATCAAAAGGGCTGATATTATCGTCTAAGTTCAGTGGGTCAATGTTCTCAATGGGATTAACGGGGTATCGGGAAAGTGCGTCGGCGGCTGCGTTTAGTTTACCTTTTGGTAGGCTATCTCATATTCGTATTGTGAAAGTTTGAGACGCCATCTTTGAAGTTTACTGCCTGGTTCTTTGTGATTCATGAGCCAGGTCAGTGGTCTATGATCGGTAATAATATAAAATTTACGGCCGTATAGATATGGGCGGAAAGTTTTACAACCAAAAGTATAGCAAGAAGTTCTTTTTCTGTGGTATTATAATTAATTTCGCTTTTATTGAGTGTCCGAGATGCATACGCTATTGTCCTTTCATGCCCTTTTGGTCCCTGGGAAAGGACTGCACCGATTGCGTAATTAGAAGCGTCGCAAGTCAGAACCAAGGGTTTGGAAAAGTCTGGGTATATCAAGACTGTCGCTGAGGTCAGCTTGTGTTTAAGTTCATTGAAGGCGACTTGCTGTTGATTTTCCCAAATAAAAGGAACGTCTTTTAAGGAGATGAGTCAGAGGTTTAGAGATTTTGGAGAAATTAGGAATAAATCTACGATAATACGAAACAAGGCCGAGAAAAGATTTAATGTCTTTGGGGCTCTTGGGGTTTGGAAATTTAGTAACAGCTTCAACTTTCTCCGGATTTGGTTTAACACCTTTTCTGTGATGACATGGCCAAGATAAGCTACTGGCGCAGGAATTCGCATTTGTCGGGCTGCAATTTTAAATTAAATTTTCTTAGGCGTTGAAAGACTATTTGTAGGTTCTCGATGTGGCTACTAAGGTCATGTGAATAGATTACCACGTCGTTTAGGTACACAAAGCAGCGGATATCTTGGAGGCCAGCGAGTGCGGTATTCATAAGTCGCTGAAATGTTGCCGGTGCATTCTTAAGGCCAAATGGCATACGAGGTGAATTCGTAATGCCCTTGAGGCACGCTAAAGGCTGTTTTGGTGCATCTTTTTCATGCATGAGGATTTGGTGAAATCCAGAAGCGAGGTCGAGTGTCGAAAAATATTTACTTTGCCCTAGCTGATCTAAAATTTCTGATATCTGTGGGAGTGGGTAACTATCTCCTACAGTGACGTCATTGAGTTTCCGATAATCTATAACTACCCGCCATTTCTGTTCTCCTGGGGCATCTAACTTCTTGGGGACTACCCAAATTGGAGAGGACCATGGAGACATAGATGGTTTTATTATTCCCTGGTCTAACATTTGGTCAATTTGCTAGGCTACTTCTGGTTTGTGAATTTCAGAAACGATATGATTTTACATGAATTGGGTTCTGGGACGTAGTTCTTATTTCATGTTTAACTGCAGTTGTATATGTTAGTTTATCTCCGGGAATATAGAATATATCTGAATATTCGGAACATATATCATGTAGGGCGTTGGCTTCTTCTATATTTAAGTGTCTGGTTCGGAGAAGGTTCAAAACGTCTTGAGTTCGGAGGTATGAGTCATTATTTTGGCTTTGATGCTCCGTTATAGAATAGATAAGTCAGTTAGAGTGAGGTGAATTAGTTATATTATCAGGGTTTATAGGGGTCAGTTGAATATTTAAATTTGATTTAAATGTTACAGGTGAGTCGGAAGTGTTTATTACTGATATATTGATTCTATTGCTTTTTATTTCCTAATCAGACAATTCGCAATGTTGATATTTGGAATTAAGTTTGATCAAGGAATTTAACTCCTTCTTTTATTTCAGGATTGGAGACGGAGCATTCAATCATTGTTTCTGATCTAGGAGGTAGAGAATAAATTGGTTCATGGAATTGCAGTGGTATATGGGTATCACCGATGGTAAGTAGGTTTTTGTTATAATCGATATTGCAACCAAAATAATTAAGACAATCAGGAATGTCTAGAACAGGTGAATGAAATTGTATACTTGGGGGAGTGCGTTTAGCCGGGATGGAAGATGTGATTTAGATGTGGACAGGCGTGTCGCTGCCGGGAACAAAGTCAATGGTGCCCTGACTGCGTTAATCAAAAGGCAAGGCGTTGTGAAAAGTGCGCGCCTTGCAATACATAACGCAGTGTTGGTACCGACTTTGTTACATGACAGCGAAACCTGGGTATGCCAGAAGAAGCATAAATCAGGTTGAATGCAGTGGAGATGCGATCTCTTCGTAAAATGTGCGGCCTTACCATGGCCGACCGAAAGCGAAACGAAGAGATTCGCAATATGGCAGGTTTGAAAGATGACCTTGTCTCAAAAATGGATAAGGGCGTGCTTCGATGGTTTGGGCACGTTGAGCGAATGAGTGAAGACCGAATGGTGAAGAAAATATATAGCGCGAAGTTAATATTAAAGGTGTCGAGGTAGACCGAGATTAACTTTCGAAGACCATGTGAGCAAATTGCTCGAAGAGAGGAGGGTCAAGAGTACTCGGATACCTAGACGTGCATGTATGAAGAAGATGATGAATCTGAAAGAAGCGAAAGAAGTATGTAGGGATCGTGACACTTGGCGACCACCTCTGGCTACCCGTCAGGATTTTGCGTGAAGATAAATAAATAAATAAATAAATAAATAATTAAGCATATCCGTTCCGATTATTCCGTCAAAAGGAAGATGAATTTTGTCAACTACGTGAAATTTATGACATAATGTTGTATAGGCAGTTGTTGGGAACTTATGATGTATTTTTAAGTTTAAGTATCCCAGAGTTTTCGTAGGGCCATGTTACCGGGATCGATACCCTTAAGATGTATGAATTCTTTTACTAACTTGACCGATTTAGGTAGACAAGCTGATTTGATGAGGCTTACTGAGGCGCCGGAATCAACTAAAAGAGTGAGTGGTACATCAGATATTGAAGTATTTATTTTTACAATGGGAAGTAGTATGTTATTGGCGGTGTTAATTTGAAAAATGTTTATTTCATTATCGTTATTTATTGGTGCAGTGATTAACTGGGGCTGTGCGTGCATAGAGTTTGGTAGGTTTAGGTGAGTTAGTAGAGTTAGTGAATTTAGTAGGAACAGCGGAATTGATATAATCAGCGGAGTTAGCATTTGATGCGGCCTTTGTATTAGAAACAGTGGATATGGTAAACGGAACAGCTGAGTTGGCATTAGATACAATGGATTTAGTATTAGATTCAGTGGATTTAGTATTGGATACAGTGGATTTAGTATTGGATACAGTGGATTTTGTATTAGATTCAGTGGATTTAGTATTAGATTCAGTGGATTTAGGGGTTTGGTATCGACTTTAGAACTCTGATTTCCTGCGCGACACCTATCAGGAAATTTTATTCGTTTAAATTCATGGTATCTATTGTGTCATATCCATCCTCGTGGATATTGTTAGTGTTTTCGTAAAGTCACGTTATGAACAGGACGATAAAAATTATTGTTATTATTCGGAGGGGTATTATTATTTTAAAATTAGAATTGCGGCGACTGTTATTGTATTGCCGCTTGCGGCAATTTTCGATAGTATGGCCAATATTTTGCAGTATCTACACACAGGGATTGGGAGTTAGGAGACTGACTTTGACCCTGTCTTGTAAATATGATTGGCCTTGAGGCCTAGTGGGTGACGTCGGACCTTGTGGTCGAGAGAGGACGAGGAATTAAAGTTCGCCCTGTACGAGGTATTGGATTCAGTGTGAAAATTCATTTCTCTTATATGTAATGCCTAATATTTTTCCTCTGCTGTAGTTATTGCTTCGTTTAAAGTGGACGGGTCACGACATCTCACTATTGTTGCTAACCGAGGTCGAGTCCATCATGAATCGATTGAGCGCTAAGTCCTGCATTGTGGCAACTCGGCCGGATAGTTCGTCTTTCTTTTTGGTAGGTATCGTGATATTTATTTCCGTAAGTAATTTCGATAAACAGATTCTATTCTCAGGGAATATTGGCTAAGATTAGCTAGGATAAGTGCTTTCATAACTTTGTAAGTCGGATAATAAGTGGGCGTAATGTTTCCTATCACCAAATCAGGCCGCACCCTTCTGAGTTGGGACTATTTTGTAAATTCTTTAATTGCACACACGGATTCAGCTTTCCTGTTAATCTACTTAGTATATATTTCAAAAGTATGTCTTGTTGAGTGATTGTTGCCAAATTAATTGCATTTCGGCATTAGCGGCAAGAACGGAATTAGCGTGTCTCTGGAACCGTCGAAGGTCCCAATAAATTTAATTAAAACATTTAAATCTATGTCGGACATTTTCACTTCTAAATCTATGTCTTTCACTTCTCTCGTTTTGACATAAGCGTACCTGTTATAGTAAAAGAAAACTGAGCGTAATGCCAAGGTTATAACTCGATAATTAAAATGGTCTTATAAAAGGTACAGTGGCTCGAATGCGAGACGGCGTTATCAATTCTAGTAAATGATGCGTGGGCGATGAGCGACTACTCAGCGTGTCTAATATCTATTGCCGGGTGACTCTTTAAATTAGAATAGAATTATAGTTTAACTTGTGTATGACCTAATTTATTATTATCTTTTTTACTTTTTATTCCAAATTATGCGATATAGAGTATGAAAACATTAATAATATTTAATAAACACAGATATTAATATTATAGTATTAAAGTTTTGATGTCGACACGAAGTACCACGCCACAACAGTCACGAAATGCACTCAAACCACAGTATGATATACAGTTAAAATTTTACGACTCACAGGAGAAGCAGGAACATTTTGACGGCACCCAGTAGTCTTTCAGGAACCGGATGTAGAAGTAGTTCTCGAAGCAAGTTTCTGCGGCAATAGCGGATACTGCGACGTTTTCACGGCGGTAACTTTTCGCTGGATAAACGTTTAGGCAGGTGTCTGCGCGACAATACGAAGAAACAGCGGTACGGCGATACAGCGATGATGTAGTGGTAAAACAGCGGATTTTTTACTGGCACCGCGATTACAGTATTTTATGACTGTATTTTTTATTACACACTATTTTTTAAATTGTTTGGATAGAACGAGGCGTACCGAGGTTATTTAATCCACCGCTGCCACCAAATATTATATGGAACCTTTGATTTAGGTTTTTAAAAAATACATTTGATTAAACTGGAATGAAAATGAACCGGCGCGGATGAGAGTTAGGATTGGAATGAATGGTGTGTGGTATGCATGGGAGCGAGGAAAACAAAGGAAAAGCTGACAGGGCAGAATAAGGTAATGGTAAGCAAAAGGCGAATGATAGAGCGGGGTATAACAGATCTCAGCACAAGTCACCTCGCACCTAAGACAATGCTGCCCATCTTCGATCTAATTATTTTGGTTTGATTTAATTATTTTTTTTAGAGATGGTTATTCCGCCATCTATCGGTTGCCATAATGATGTTCAAGGCTGTTTCCCTAAGCCGCTTTTACGACACCCACGGGAAGAAAGGGGCGGCAATATCCTTACACCGTTACCACACGAAACGTATTTTTATTCACCGATATTTTTATACATTGTTTAAAAATCCTAAGTCATTTCAGTTTTACTATACGCCGATTTTAAATAAAATATATGTTCTCTGTCAAGGTGGTCGTGATTTTGATGTGTTAAAAACGAACACGCTGTAAGATATTTATAAAAATAAATAAATTAGCATATTCAATATTGGGGTAGTCAGAGTAGATCAATTTTAGTCCACACCTTTACTGTTGAAGTGCCTGTGGCCATCCTAGTGTCCAAGGAAACGATGCAATTCATACGTAAGTTTCGAAAATGTTGTTGATGGATTTACTTACTTTCTTATCTTCACGCACAATCCCTTACAGGGTAGCCAGAGAGAACAGATCGCCAAGTGTCACGATCCTTACATACCTCTTTCCTTCTTTCAAATTCATCATCTTCATACATGTACGTCTAGGTACCCAAATGCTCTTGACCTCCTCCACTTATATCAACTCATTCATCTCCACGTGGCAACTCTGCACTCTGTCCTCCACCTTTCGCCGTGTCGGGCTGTGCGCGACGGGTGGCGGTACTCCTCGCTGCTTTGCTCGCTGCATTCCACACCAACGGGGACGAACTGGTGTGAGTCGCCTTGAAGAAACGCCCTTACCCCTCATTGGCATGGGCGCGCAGCTGTGTAGAATTGCAGATCTGAAACGGGCTGGCAGAGGCCGCGACCGGCACGCTTTTACAATGAACCCCGGACGGATTTAATTTAAAAATTATGAAATTCCGTTAATATTACTTACTACCCGTAACGTTATCACAGAATAAATATCTTCGGTAAAAGGTGGGTCAGAACGACTTAATTGTCTAGACCTCTGACTACCCTAGTATTGGGAATTACGCGAAGATATTTAATTTTATTTATTCATTTTATATTTTTTTCTAGCCAGTCTAGATAATAACTATATTTTAAGCGCATTTGAAAAACACATTTATTTAATAACTTACACTTTTAACATAAAATTGGAGCATTAATTTTAAGCGTCCGATCTATACTGAATACATTACATAGCGTTATGGGTAATAACAGCATAATCGAACTAAATTGATCGCTTACAAGATCTCACGATAAATTGTCTTGTATTGATTATCGATAATCACAAGGCACATCACTAGCCGTCTCGTAAGTCCGTTCCCAGTTCTACAACACGACTGCGGTTTTATAACATGAGATCGCTTCTTCCTTAATATGTTTGTACGTAAGTCGAAGTTGGAGTTTGCGTACTTGGTGTTATGAAATGTTTGCGACAGGTTAATCTCAGACACCTATATTTACCACCTATATTATTGTAATTGTTTAACGGTAAAATATATATTATAAATAATACACACATACATAGATAAGAATAAGAACGCATAAATTGCTCTGATCCCAATGTATGAAGCTAAAGTACTTGGTGATAAATACATGTATAGATAGGGACGACATCACATATATTGCTCTGATCCCAATGTAAGAAGCAAAAGTACTCATGGTATAGAAATCGAAAACAACGAAGGCACCATAAACACCCCGACCCGAGAAAATCTAGAAAAAGTGTTTTCTACATTTACCCGTCCGGGAATCGAACCCGGGTCTTGCGAGATGCGGACGTCATGAAAATCGGTGCGTACGCCATTTCTTCACGGAGGTGGTATCTTAAGTTAGCATATGTAATTTTACATATTACCTATGACTATATTGAGACCCCGTGGACGAGTGGTATAAACACCGGCTCTCATGGTGTCGTAAACTCTGAGTTCCTGAGTTCGATTCTCGGACGGGTCAATGAAGAAATCCAATTTTTCTGCATTGTCTAAACTGGGTGTTTATGTTACTTTTGTTGTTTCTCATTCCATAACTCAAGTGCTAGCTACTTACTTTGTACATGAAGCGATCAGATGTATGTGTTATTTTATTCTCCTTGTTGTATATTGTTCCCTATCTATGCATGTATTTGTATAAGTACATACATATACACTTATTTCAATTACACATTACTTAAGGTAGAATTGCATTAACTTTGAGTTTATATTTTATTTTATTATAATTTGAACATTCATACTATAATCCTGTAATAAAATAAATTAATTGTATCATAGTATTACTTATATACAATTCACATATACTTAGGTAAATAAATAACAAATGTATACATAAAAATTATAGGACTTTAGTATGTTGTATTATGTCTGTCATTATATCAAATTCAAGCTCACGATCCATATCTTTGAAGGCAAGCTAATACGGAAATATAAATATGATGATGTCTTCAATGTCCCATAATTTTCAACATTACAATCCTGCTTGGATTGTAATGTTTTCAATAATTCAAATACTTACCTTTTAGGTGTTGCAGCAAATTAAGTTTACATCAAACTAACGATTCCAAATTGAATATTTTAATTGAAAGTTACACTTGAATTACCCCCGAATAAAATCCTGACGTTGAATTTCGGTGTAGGAGCTAATCACTAATGGAGTCACGATAACCACTTTTGTTGACTTTATAAATTTACATTGGTTGATGTTTCATTGATGACACTCAGCAAACACAAATATTGAATGTAAATCCGCAACGGGTGCTTTTGGAATTGATATTAATATTATTTGATCTCGATCTAATTTATATATGTTTTAGGCGATGCCAAATCAAATCAAATCATTTAATCATTGAAATAAAAACATACAATGGTTTATATACTTATTGTATTTAAAAAAAATGTTAATAAAATTAAAACGTCACGATAGCCGCGTATATACACATATAAATAAAAATAAATATCTTCACGCAATTCCCAATACAGGGGTAGACAGAGGTCTAGTTTGAACAATTATGTCCATTCGACCCTCCTTCCACCGAAGATATTTTCAGGACAACATGACAGGTGGTGAGCCGTCGCCGCCTTTATGTCCAAGCCAACGATATTCGTACATAAGTTTTGAAAACCCATTGGTACGAGCCAGCCATGGGGATCGAACTCAGGTCTCTTGATTCGAAATTCCGACCACCCAACCACTCGGCTATCGTGACTTTATTTACACATTACACAGAAATATACACATTATACAGAAATATACACTGAGAGGCTAATATTAAAATACTATTTCCTTAAAGATGCACTTGAATCTAGGCAATAAATTGTACGTGCCAAACGTGCCTTTTTCCAAATTAAATATTGGTTCTATATAAGATGCATTATATTATACTACGGAAATAATAAAAAAAAAACTCGACTATTATTAATGAATGTTGATTTAAACATTTTATATCAGGGTATGATGGAGCTGGCATATCCAAAAAGGATAAAAACCCCTAAATAAATAAAGAATAAATAAAGAATAAAAAAAAATAAATAAAATTCTTGCCGTGTTTACATCTGTCAAGCATCTTAATTTTCTCACAGCATTAGCTGCAGAGCTCAGTTCGGATAATGGAAAGTTCTTTTAACTTTTATCTGTACTTTTTGAAGGCGGTCACAAATATATGACGGTTCGATATATACCTCGTAGCATGGTATTACAATATTTCACTAATATTAAGCATTGACAGTTTAACAGAAGTAGAGCCACGCATCAGCTTTTGTTGTTGCATGAATGGGCCGGCTCGACCGGGGAAGTACCACGACCTCACAGAATACCGGTGTGAAGTAGAAGTCTAACAAACTTCTGCGTTTCGTCTGGTGAGTGAGTAGAAAAGAGGAGTAAAATCTCTTTGGTACTATTTGCATCTGGCTGGTTTGGTATCATTAAAAGTTTAAATTAAAAAAAAAAAATAATTCCAAATTCAAATTAGGAAAATTATTTCTGTCAAGATGAGTGAATCTAATGAAGAAATTCGATACATTTTAAAATTTTACTACAAAAAAGGTAAAAGGCGCAAAAATGCGATGTTTATGCACAAATTTGGTTTTGGCACAAAAAGCGTTTTCAATCGAAATTTTGATGTCAAAGATGCACGTCGCTCTGGTCACCCTATTACGGATACAATGGATGACATTTTTTAAAAGTGGAGCAAAATCGTCATATCAGTAGTTATGACGTAGCTGAAGAACTGAAATTGACCACAAAGCAGTTTTGACGCATTTGAAAAATTATCGAACAAAATAGTACCTGCATACTTTAGTTAAATATAAATAAACTATATTAAAATGCTGTCAATTTTCTTAAAAAATGCGAAGAAACTTTTCCCTCAACCCATTAATAATAATAATATATCTTCGCGCTATTCCCAATACAGGGGTAGACAGAGGTCCAGACAATTAAGACCTTTCGACACATCATTCACCGAAGAAATTTTTTGAGACAACGTGTCAGGCGTTAAGCCTGAGCTGAAATGTAGCATTAGCAGTATTAGAGACCTTATTTTTGTGGAAATATTCCACCTCACCTAACTTCCTCAATTAAAAAATAAAAAATAAATAAAGTGTTCTAAGTTCAAAAACAGGTAAATAGTAACTCGTATAACCACGTATTCGAATTACTGTAGTATATAAGAAAGCTACATCAGAAACATTAATTACTTTGCGATCAAACTTCGCCAATTGTCCTCCAAGTTATAAGATCAAGTCAAAAATAATTAATTGTTGGAACCTATACATTTATGAAGTTTGAATGCGGTCTTATTGCAATTTTGTTTAAAAGAAAATAATATGCTTTTGCTACGAAAAAAATGAAAAATATTTTTTAAGAGAATCAATTTAAATAAGCCAGTCATTTCTTTATACTAATATTACAAAAATAGGAAACATTTGTAATGTATGTAGTGGATAATCTTTTTAATTTTTTATTTTTTTAATCTACCACGGTTTCATAATGTGATTTTTCTAACGGAAACGAAACAGGCGAAAGAAACTCAGTAGGAATCCTCTTTTTGTTATTAAAAAAAAGGAATATGATGTTGAGAATAGAATTGTTATAAACAGCATGGGAGCGATCACTCCCAAGGATTATTATCGTTAATGTATTCATTTATAGTATTAAAATCCTTTTTATAAAGTTTGTCTTTAATAAATTTTTTCAAGAATTGAAAAATTTGACATTTGAAGTATCAGATGTGTACCCTATTGTTTTTATTGTATTTAATGTATTTTATTCATTTTAATTGTAATATTATGCCCATGTACTATGTAGTATGATGTTAACCGTGATGGCTTATGAGTCCTTGATCCATACTCTAAAAACAATTTTTTTTAAAAGATAAAAGAATCATCCTTACTTCCATCTCATGGAATAGTTTTAATCATACTTAGTATTGTATTGTTTAGGCACGTTAACGCCAACTCTTTTAATTTACACCAGAAAGCATAAAGCGCTATACCACAAATGGATAGAGTCCATTTAATCCCGTGGGACCTAATTGCAGCACCTTTCGATTCGACTGCGGAACGTCCTGGTCATTTATTGCCAAAGAGATTTATAGACGACTCTCGCCTTTGCTAGATACATTAATACGAGGTAAAGGATTGTGCAATGTTTTAAAGAGGAACTTACTAAGGTTTTAGTTCATTTATTCCAGCGACTATTACATAAACTGTCATGGTAGACAAGTGGTTGGGTGGTCGGAATTTCGAGTCAAGAGACCCGAGTTCGATCTCAGGTGGGTTTTTCAAAAACTTGGGTACGAATTATATCGTTGGCTTGGACATAAAGACGGCTCACCACCTGTCTCGTAGTCCAGAAAACATCTTCGGAGGAAGGTGGGTCAAAGGGATTTATTTTTCTTAGACTAGACCTCTGTGTATTAGGAATTGCGACAAATATTGACGGTATATCCCGCAATAGGTAATCTTGTAAATGATATTAATATAAGTTGTTCCCGATCAATATATATATATTTAGGCAAAGCCAAATCAAATCAAGTGAATCATTCATTGAAACAAAAACATTAATTGGTTTATAGATAGTGTTTTTTTAATCTACCACCTAATCTAATAAATAAATAAATAAATAAATATCTTTACTTTCCTGTTAAGTATTAAGTACCTAATTGTCTTGTTAATTTACTTTCATTAACTTTATTCCTAATTTAATTTAATTTCATTACATTTTACTCATTTAATACATATTTAAAGGCTGCCTATGTATATCTTTAAAAAAACTATTAAAGAAATACTTTTTATGAATGTTTATATACAAAAAATAATTCATTAATGCCAGTAAAAGCTTGGAGGGAGTTGATGGTATAAATAATAATAAGTATATAAATATAATAGAAATATAATTGATGGTATGATGTTTCTAAATATTTTTTGTGTTCTTTGTTGTATTTTTTTAAACAGACCGGTTGTTGTTTCTTTCACCTATTTCTTTTCCGCTAGTTTAAGATTGTTACGATTATTGCAGATTAGAAAATGCGGAATGCGGCAGATTAATAAAATACCATTGATAAATGTAATCTATGTTTCTTAATTCTTTTCTATAAATTAATTAATTTGAAAATCCATATAAATATATTTTTTATTTAGAATGAAAGAGGAACTTTCATTCTAAATAAAAACAAACTACAATTTCATCTAATAAAAATTTCAAGTTATAAACGAAGTCGACAACGTTACAAATAAACAATTCTAATTTACACTATTTTTAGATTGTGCTGTATTCGATATTGCCCAACATTTTTCGAATTACAAAAATCACTTTGGGAAGTCATCAATAATTAATAAGACGGTTCTTGTTAATTTTTTAATAGATGGGGGAGCGCTTTTAAAATGCAGGACCGAAATGGCGGAGGCCATTCCATTTAACCTGCTTTATTGGAAAGCTGTCACGGAAAAATTGAGATTGGAAAATGTATTGAATTGTTTTTTCCACGATGCAAAGTTTGAAGTTTATACTATCTATAATTAAATTAATAAATTTTTAGATAAGATAGTTAATTGACTCAGTTGTTACTTTGCGGAAATACATTGTAAAGTTGTTATTGAATAATTACCTCGCACCATTCCGCATGCAAATATAAAAAAGTATATGTTACCTGGTCCGAAGAGAAGAAGTGCACCACCCTTGCACCCA